>JAJOZX010000845.1:487500-735000 GCA_023014485.1 Bathynomus jamesi | reverse complement strand
GTTGCTCTGTGTTTCTTAGTGATTTTATTAAAAATACTGTAGTATTTTTTATACTAATCCTTCAGATTAATGAGGAGAAGGTCTCTGAAGACTCTGAGCCTGAAAAACAAGCAGTGAGCCACCTAAAGATCTTTCAGCTGCAGAATTAAGGGAGATGTTGGAACTCATTGAATGTGCCATCAAAATCATGGAAAGAGATCCCATCCATGGCAGAGCCTACACAACATACAGCACCATCAATTCAGCATGCCTCCCATACCAAACTCAACTCCAAGAAATGACCAAGCCCAAGCAGATACTGATTGATAGTTTTTTCAAACCAAAGAGGACTTCTTCTGTAGAACAAGATGAACCAAAACCATCAACTTCAGGGACCTCTTCAAGCTCTCAGAACATGACCAATTGCCTGAACTACCAGATGCCTTTATACAGAAGGAAACTCTCCTTCCAAACAATAAACCACCACCACCACCATCTTTCCAGCAAGCCCAGTCAAATTGTTGTTCTGGTGAGTGTTAATTTTTGAGTGTATGTTAATTTAATTTAATTTAATTAATACAGTAATTATAATCTAATTCTTTATTTTCAGAAAATAACACATAATAATACAGTACTTAAATGCTATTTAATTTAAATTAAAAATACTGTAGAGCCTTAAAAGTTTGATTTTGTGGTGATAAGGGTCAGTTTATAGTTTTCTGGAACCAACTAATCTCGGATAGCGGAGGTCCACTGTGTGTATATATATATATTTTTTTTTTTTTTTTAGTTCGGGAAGAACTGATTCGCCTCTATTTAAAGGGCATATCTCAGCGGAAAAACAAAGAAAAAGTGAGAGGAAAGACAGAGGAAAAAGAAAGGGTGGAGGGGACAGTCGAAGTGGAAAAAGACCAAGGATGACAAGGACTGCAGGGTCGAGCCCCATCATCCTTGGGTGCTAGGGCCGGGAGGGCGCACGTGAAACCTCCAGGAACAAGCACGTACAAACGAGCACAAAGAGCACTCAAGAGCACGAGCTTAGAACCCCCTTGCGGGATATATATATATATATATATATATATATATATATATATATATATGGTTCAGTTCCCATGTTTGAATGGATGTAAATCACCTTGGAACACTATTCTAACTGTGTCCCAGTCAAAGTATAGAGTTCAGAGAAATCAGATTGAGATATCACTCATTGAAAAGGTCCTTGATAGTTTCTCTCATTGTCACTGCCCTGGTATGCACTACAGGTGTGGCATGGATAATTTATTCATAGCAAGAAATTAATGTCACAAGTTTACATTAATTTGTATTTGCAGTACCTTCAAGTAATAAAGTTATTTACTTGCTGCTAAGTTGGAACAGTTAAGAAAGAAAAATTGTATAAATCATTTCTTAATTTTTATTACTGAAATTATGAATGAATTTAATTGATGATGATTGAATTATTATTTTTTAATTGATTTGAGTTTTGATTAGAAGCGATACTTTGGTCTTTTCTTTCTTAAAAAATAAAATTAATAATAATTGGGTATTACAAAGTTAATTGCAAAACAATGAAGCATTTATAAAAGCAAAGTAAATTATTGAATTGAATAACTTTTATTAATAAGAAAATACATGCATTCATTTTCCAATTTACAGTGACATGAATAAGTGTGAAGCTCAACTACTTATTTTATTTAATTTGGCCCTTAAGTTTTAGGCTTTACTGGGCTCTTATTAAAAATAAACAGCTGGTTGTTATTAATTAATAATAAATAAATAAATATTATTAATAGTTAAAGCATGTATTAAAATCTTAAAAATGATCACTACTGACATGACAAATGCAAGGTCACTATTGAAGGCATTATACCAATACCATACAAAGAAACCAATATTATACACGAGAGATAAGAACTGAACAATTCCAAGAAATGTGTTTTTAATACTACAGTGCCCGCGAAAAGTATCCGATCACTCAAGAAAATACGATATTTTCCCTTGATATTCAGAGACACGTAATTCACTTTCTATTTGTTCTAGCGACATCTGGTAACTTTGAGGTTGCTCGCTGATATGAGAGCTATCCAACGCATTCTCAAATTAGTGTTCTGGTAGCCTTCGTTGCGGGTGGCTGTGTCTCAAATTTGTCAGATTTCACTGTTTGTGTAAATTTCTTGATATTTTTTTTTTTTTTACAGAAAGTGGTGTAAATAAAATTTATATATAATGTGTGCTAAAAAACAACTTAAGAGTGATTGTCGAGGTGCTATTGTTGCTTTGCATGCATGTGGGAAATCACAGAGACAGATAGCTAAGGAATTAAACATATCCCAAAGTACCGTTAATTTATGGGTTTCACGGGCTGAGAACAATGGTGGCCTAACCACGCCAGTCCCTAAAAAACGAGATCTGGCAGAGAGAAAAACAAATTCGCGAACAGACAAACTTATGAAACGTTTAGTATTGAAAAACCAACAATAACTGCGAAAGAAATAAAATTTAATATGAATAATTTGTTATCTGGTGTTTCTGAACGAACTATCCAGGAGTGGCTCCAAAAAGAACTCGGATTACCATCTCGCCATGCTGCAAGAAACCGTTCATTAATGAAAAAATGCGTAAAAAACGTGTCGCATTTTGTAAAAAATACATTCATTGGACTGTTGATGACTGGAAGAAGGTTTTATTTAGCGATGAGTCGACATTTTTGACATTCAGAAGTTGTCCAAAAAAGGTTCACGGCCTATTGGCTCAAATAGGATGGACCCTAAATACACCCTAAAGACAATGAAACACCCTCCAAGTGTGATGGTTTGGGGTTGTTTCGGTTACTATGGGCGTGGAAACTTATATTTTCTTCCGAAGAACACAACTATGAATGGTGCACGGTATTTAGCAATGCTACAGGATAAACTTCCAATGGCAATGGCAATCCAAAGGACAAAAACATACATGCATGATGGTGCACCATGTCACAGGGCCAAAATAGTGACAAAATGGATTACTGACAATAAATTTGATATTTTGGATTGGCCTGGTAATAGTCCAGATCTCAATCCGATAGAAAATCTGTGGCTAATAATAAAAAATAAGGTTGAATGCCACGACACTGGCTCAGTCGAAAAATTACAAGAGGCCATCAAAAGGTATGGTGCAAGGAAATATCAGTGGAAGTTTGTCAAAACTTGATTAAATCCATGCCAAAACATCTAGAACAAGTCATCCAAACCAAAGGACAGATGACAAAATACTAATATAAGGTTAGTATACATTTAAACATTGTTTTTTATGTAAAAAATACAAATTTTAAGGGTGATCGGATACTTTTCGCGGGCACTGTAGATTACACATGAGAAATTAATAAACAATAATAATGGACATTAATCCTAGATTTTTGTTAGTATGCCATTATTAATCAGGATTTCAACTTGGTTTTAAACAAATTACATTCATAATATTTTTTATATCGGTATTTAAGTCATTCCATAGCTTGAATCCAATGAAAATGGGTAGTTTTGAGATGGACAATCTAAATTGAGGTATAACAAGCTTTGATCTATTTCTGATCTGTTATGAGTGGATTTCTTGATAAGTTATGAAATATCTATTTACCCATTGTAAATTAATGATTTTGTTCTTACCTTACCTTATGAACCTTATGTTGTTTCATGCATTGGTCTCTCTTCACACGGAAGTCAAGCTGGTGGCCCCGCCTCTAGGTCTGGCCTGGTGGAGGAGCGAGTTGCTTTCTTGCGCTCTCCACCGTACATAGCCAGGCATGCCCGGCTCATCTGGTACTGTCCTGAGCCAGGCATCCAGTTTTCTTGAAGACTTCAACTTTGACCCCTGTTACGTTTCTGAGGTCCTTAGGAAGCTGGTTGAAAAGTCTTGGCCCCCTGACAACCAAGCTATTTTCCTTCAGGGTTGAGGAGGTCCCTTGTCAGGCCTTTAATTTGGGAACACTACACATTCTGCCTTTCCTATTTTCCAGTGTTGTTTGAATGGTAATTGGGTTTAGTTTTAGGTTTGATACCAATTTTTCGATCATTTTCCATATGTAGATTATGATGTACCTCTCTTCTTCTTCTTTCCAGTGAGTACATATTTAGTTTACGTAGTCTTTCCCAGTAGTTAAGTTCTTTGCAGCCATCAATCTTGGCTGTGAAATGCCTTTGCGTTTCTTCTAGTTTATTAGTTTCTTCCTTTTTATATGGGGACGTCAAAACTGAGCAGTATTCAAGTTTTGGTATAATCAGTGTTTTTAGCAGCGGAATCATTACTGTCCTGTCCCTTTTCTTGAACGTTCTTAGAACCTGTCCAGCGACTCTTTTTGCTTTATTTATCGCTATCTGATTTTGTGTTTCGAATTTTGCATCATCTGTCATTATTATCCTGAGATCAATCACTTTCATGCTTCTCTGAATTTCCTGTCTATCTGGAGCATAATATGCAGTCTAAGTTCTTCTTTTCTACCATATCTCAAGAGCTGAAATTTCTCAGCGTTGAATGACATGTTGTCTTCTGACCATTTGTATATTTTGTTCGTGTCCCTCTGCAAGGCCTCCACGTCATGTACATCGCTGATTTTTCTGCTGATCTTTGTATTGTCTGCAAAGGATGTTACTATACTATTGCTGTTTACTCTGCTGTTTATGTCTGCTAGCATGATAATGAACAGGAGTGGGGCCAGTACTGTCCCTTGTGGTACTGAGCTGCGTACTTCCGATTCTGATGATGATATACCTTGAATTTTGATGACCTGCAGATGATCACTAAGGAAGTTGTGAATCCATTTTCCCACTTTGCCTGTTATTCCCATGTCTTTAATTTTATGTGCTATTATACCATGGTCACATTTATCAAAAGCTTTAGCAAAATCTGTATATATAACATCGTAGTTGTCATTGCCTTCTAATGCATCTAGGATATTGTAGTGCTCTATTAGTTGTGATAGGCATGATGTACCTGATCAGAATCCATGCTGATTTTTGTTAAATCTTTCCTGTGTGTCCAGGAAATCATAAATTTTCTCTCTAACTATTCTTTAAAATATTTTGGTGAGGTGGGACATCAATGACACTGGTCTATAGTTCTTTTGCTTGCAGCTTGCACAATTATAAATCAAAATAAAATGTGCCAGTTTGATTACATCATTGAGCTTTAGTAGGTTTAGCTCTTTAAATAATGCACTAGTGTGATCAAGGAAATCAGTATCAGATTTATAACCTTATTGCTCTTTTTTAGATGACAAAGATATCATTTAATGCGCTGTTAGTGGAGTTTCCCCAAACAAGGGTGCAGTTTCTGAAAAGAAGCAAATGGCTACCCTGCTAAATGAATTTTTTATGTCAGTTTTTACAATAGAAGATGTAACGAATATCCCTAGTCATAGACATTATACCTTTTGACAATGGTAATACTTTAAATAATATTGTGGTTAGTGAAAGGGAGGTAATGCGCTATATTGTTAAAATGAAAATGTGTAAATCACCAGGGCTGGATTCCATATATCCCATACAACTAAAAGAATTAAAATAAAGCATTGTTGTGCCACTAACAAAGAGTTTTAATGCTTCTATTTCTGAGGGGTGTGTACCAGATAATTTCAATTTAGCAAATGTAGCACCTATTTTTAAGAAAGGCAATAAGGGTGTGGCAGGAAATTATAGGCCAATCAGTTTAACGTCTGTTGTAGGTAAGCTACTGGAATCAATAATTAGGGATTGTATAGTCAAACACTTGGAATTGCATAACTTGATTAGAAATATGCAGCATGGTTTTAGGCGAAACAAATCTTGCTAATTTTTCAGAATTTTTTCAAAGCATGGTTGAAGTTCACGATAGTCATTGGGAGGTAGATGTGGTGTATTTAGATTTTCAAAAAGCATTTGACACTGTACCGCACAAAAGACTCATTGGAAAAACTAAGGCTCATGCAGTGGCGTAGCTAGGGTGGGGCAGGTGGGGCGCGTGCCCTGGGCGCCAAATTGGGGGGGGGGCATTTTTATGATTTAAAAAAAAAATTTAAGAGTAAAAACATGCTCTTTCGGAAATGTACCAGTACCATATCTCTAGCCATCAAATTTCCATGAATTTCAGATTTTTAACTTCATTTAACTTTATTAATTCATTCTATTTTTATTAGAATTTTATTATGAATTATTAATTTATTCTATTTTTTTGTTTCTCTAGAAAATTTTACCATGAAGCGAACATTGCCGATACCGAAAAGTCCGAAAAAGAAGCTGAGTGGAGCAGAAGGCAGGAAGAAAATAAAAATGCAAGAAGCAGAAGCTAAAAAGTCAAGTGGCTTTATGATGTCATTTCTTGAACAGCAACAAGCTGGTCCTTCATCAGCATTAACTGCATCGGATATGAGTGTCGACCAACCCACCAGTGTATCAGAAGGAGAATTAAGTGTCTTTCAAGAAGCCAGAAGATACTAAAACTTTGAGTAGCGAAAAGCAGGAAAAAACAGCACAGCCTATACCAAATGCGATTCAGCATCACGATGTAGGCTTCTTGGAGTTTGATAAAATATAAAAAAAAAGTAATTTTATCAGATGTCCTGAGCAGGGATGGGGAGTTGGCCAAAAACAACCAACTCCCGACTCCTGAGTCGGTATTTTTAAAAACTGACTCCGACTCCCGACTCTTTCCTTATCATGCTGATCTACAACCTTATAAATATTGGGATGTTTGTTTCGTAGATGGCGTTTCAAGTTTGAGGCTCTAGTTGGAGCATTAGCATGTTTCCCAGTGTAAGCACTAATTTTTGCATTACACTCTTTACCATCCTTTTCTACTTGACAAATAAAAATACTTTCATCCTCATTTAGCTTAAAATATTGAAAGACTGCTGATTTTCTACTAGGCCCACGACTCATTACTAATGGGGGCTAATTAAATTAATAATTAATATATTGCTAATTTTTATATGGTACCTAGTATCCTAAAATAGAAATATGAAATTCATTTGCTAAGATTTACCAGAACAATAAATCAAATGTGGAAATGTGAATCTAGAATTAGTTCAGGAAGATATTTATTTAGGGCAGAGTAGTATTCTGGTAAATTGTTGGCATATAGAAATTGAATCAAAGAGTCGGGAGCTGGTCATTTTTACCGACTCCCGACTCTTCAAAAAAGCCCAGACTCCCGACTCCCCACCTCTGGCCATGAGGACAGAAATGGTCATATTGGGTTTGAAGTATTTTCAAAATAGTGAAGGGCCATTTGTTCCCACACAAACCCAATCAATGAACGAAAGATGGTTTAAAAGAAAGTTGGGAAATGGATGTGGAGAAGAAGTTTAGCGCTCATGGCTTGTTTATTCTCCAGAGAAGAAAGCAGCTTTTTGCTTTTGTTGTTTGCTATTTTCTCAAATTGACAATCAGTCTTCATTGGAGCAAGAAAATGGGTTCAATCATTGGAAAGCACCAGAAAGGCTTAGCACCCATGAAAATGCAAAAAATCATCGATACTGCTTCACCCAATGGAAAGAAATCTTTTAGAAAACAGAGGAATCATTGATGTAGAGCTTCAAGCTCAAATTGCAACAGAAAAACAAAAATGGCGAGATGTTCTCCACAGAATTCTCCATTGCATAAAATTTTTAGCAACTCAGAACCTTGCATTGCGTGGTCACAAGGAATCCCTTAGACAGGAAGAGGAAAGCAATATTGGAAATTTTCTTGGGTTATTAAAATTGTTGGCAAGGTTTGATCCTGTCATGAAAGAACATATCAGTATTGTGGAAAAGTACCCTGGAAGAACATCATATTTATCTCCGTTAGTGAAGAATGAATTGATTCAGCTGATGGCTTCTACTGTTCGCCAGAAATTGTTACAGAGCATTCATAAGGCCAAATATTTTGGCCTCATGTTTGATTCTACTCCAGATCAAGCACATCGAGAGCAAATGGCAGAAACAGTTCGTTATGTTATATTGATTTTCAGGAGAAAACAATTTTTATAAAAGTCTTTTCTTGGATTTATCCAATTAAAACGAAAGGATGCTGAAAACATTGTGGAAGTGATTTTGGAACAACTGGAAAAAGACAAAATGCCGTTAGAAGACTGTTGATCTCAATGCTATGACAATGCTGCAGTTATGGCTGTTATAAAAGTGGTGTTCAACAGAGGATTATTGAAAAAAATAGCAAAGCTATTTTTGTAAACTGCGATAATCATTCAATTTGGTTGGAGTGCGTGCTGCTAACCATGATGGAGTGATGGTGACTTTTTTGGTGCAATTCAGTCACTTTATTCATTCTTTTCACGTTCAACTCTGTTGGAAAAAGCTGAAAGATGCCATACCAGTAGTTGTCAAATCTGAATCTAAAACTCGATGGAGTTCCAGAACAGAGGCTGTGAAGCCTGTTCATGAATACTTTGATATTATACCGTAGTGGAACTCTTGCAAAGCATGGTTGATGATCAAAATGAAACTGCTGATACAAGAGGTGATGCAAGGCAGGTGCTGAATCAAATTTTGACTTTTCATTTCTTGGCTTTGCTTGGATTTTGGAACAAAATTTTTGTTCGGATTGATCGTGTTCAAAAATGACTCCAAGATCATACCATGAACTTTCATGATGCTGCTTATGATTTAAAAGCCCTTCATGATTATTTTTTAAGCAGTCGAGAATCATTGGCCAGTGAATCACTTGAAGCAGGGCTGAAACTGTGTGATAAATGGGATATTCAAGTAGAAAGATGCCCCAGAAAGAAGAAACAAATGCCTGGTGAAAAAGCCAAGGATGTAGGGTTAACTGCGAAAGAAGAAATGATGAGAATAATGAAAGAAACTATTGATCGTCTCCATAATGAAATGGAAGAAAGATTTGTCCTTCTCCATGACTTGGATTCAAAATTTGGATTTCTTTTAGATGCTAGAGGATTATTGTTTGACTCAAATGAAAGTAACAGTAGTCATGACGTAAATATCTTGAAGAAAAGTTGTCTCAACCTTGGACAGTTTTATAGCAATGATATTGACGGCTTTGAGCTTTATGAAGAAATCCTGGATTGTAAGATGCTTCTGAAAAGTTGCCCAAATGTTCAGATTTCTAAAGCTGAGGAACTCCTCAAGTTTATTGTTCAGTATGGAGATGAAAATGTTTTTCCAAATTTGAGAGTAGCTATTCAGATAATGCTCACTATTGCAATTTCAATTGCCAGCTGTGAGCGATCTTTCAGCAAGTTAACATTGATCTTATCATATTTGAGAGCTTCAATGGGCCAAGAAAGACTTTCTGCTTTAGCCTTGCTCAGCATTGAATGTGAGGAAACTGAAATAACAAATTTTGATGACATTATTGATAAGTTTGCATCAGCAAAAGTAAGAAAAATACATGTTTAGTGTGGAGTTCCAAATTATTCATTAAAAGAGCCAAAAATAATAGGTGCAAACAAGGCATTTCTTAAAGTACCATATAATTGTAATGATTTTTGTCAGTATCTAATATTCTAATTGCTAATTCTGCTATCGGTAATTCAGTAAAATTCAAGAAAACATCAAAGTGTATTCTCATGAAAAGTTATGCCTCTCCTTGTACATATATTAATTGTTTCTGTCGTAATTCAGCAAATAATTAACTATACTTTGGTTCTATAAAATTAAATTGTGTTAATAGAAATTTAATATCAACCTTAATAGTAAATATACGCAGTTATGTATATGGATAGAAAAACATTAAAGTATAAACTGTAAAAATAATTTTTATGAATTGTATTTTCATTTTATTTCAATTTATTTTTACATATTTTTGTACAGTTTTATATGTATATAACTGTTTTTCATTTTCATTTGTCATAAAATAAACTTCTTAAAAGTATATTTTGTTAGTGGTATTATTATGAGTAACCAGTTTGAGTACCATTATAAGAATTCAGCCAGAATTTTAAAGAACACAGGTTTTAAGGGTGCCATTTATTGATTTGCCCTGGGCACGATCAACCTTAGTTACGCCTCTGGGCTCATGGAATCAGAGGTGTAGTAATAAATTGGATAGAAGAGTGGTTGTGAGGTAGGAAACAGGGTGGTCAATGATGGAGTGGAATCGTCTTTGACTAATGTAGCGAGTGGCATTCCTCAGGGTTCTGTATTGGGCCCTTACTTTTTCCTATATGAATGATTAAGATGTCGGCCTATTCAGTACAGTTTCAAAGTTTGCAGATTATACGAAGTTGGGTGGTAGGGCAATTAATGATGAAGATAGAGGTAAAATCCAGAAAGATCTGAACAAAATTGTTGATTGGTCAGTCACATGGCAAATGAGATTTAATGTCAATAAGTGCAAAATTTTACATATAGGTTTGCGTATTGGTAATTTTGCATATAGTATGTCAGGGAAGGAGTTGGCAAACGTAGAACAGAAAAAAGATTTAGGAGTTATCATCACTGGTGATTTAAAAGTGGCGAGACAAAGTACAGCAGCAGTCAATAAGGCGAACAAGGTGCTAGGTTTTAAAGCTAGGAATTTTGAGTAGAAATCATGTGATATTATTGTTCATCTTTATAAATCATTAGTTAAACCCCATTTGGAGTACATGATCCAATTTTGGAATCTACATATGCTCAAAGATAGATAAAATCGAAAGAGTTCAAAGATGAGCAACTAAGATGATTCCGTCGCTTAGGTCAAAGTCGTATGAGGATAGGCTTAAGGAGTTAAAATTGACTACACTCGAAACTAGGAGGCTAAGGGGTGATCTAATCCAGAATTTTAAAATTATGAATGGGTTTGATAATGTAAATAGAGGTAGCTTTTTTGAAATATCACAATATAATAGAACTAGAAATAATGGTTCTAAGTTGACAAGCAGAAGGTTCGAGACCGCAGTTGCCAAAAACTTTTTTACACATAGAATAGTAAATAGCTGGAATAGTTTTCTGTTAGAAGTAATAAGTAGCATGTCTATAAACATGTTTAAAAATTGATTAGACGCATATGTTGATAGATTGGGTATAGTTTAAGGTAGTAAAATTAAGGTTTTTGTGGTTCAGAACCCATGTAAAATTGTAGGTCCCCTCTGCCACCATGGAGGACATGCGCAACACACAACTACAACTACAGTTAGGTAGACCAGCCATGAGTTGATCCTAGGGTCTGGTCTGAAACATTATAACATTATAAAAGGAAGAACAAGAGTATGATAGAGTCGATAAAACCTGTTTAGGGACTACATTTCTAAGTTTAAACATTTAGCAATGCTCCTTGAAACCCTTTTCATGATATAATTTACATGATCACTCCACTGCAAATTCTTATCTAGCATTACACCAAGAAATTCTGTTTACAGTACACTCTTTTATAGCAATTTCATTAACATTAACTTCATCAAGATATACATTTCTTTTATTAGTAAAAATCATGAAATTTGTTTTACTGGTATTTAGGAAGAGTTTATTGGTGGTCAACCATTTCATTACACTGATGAATTCTGAATTAACATCTTTGCAAGAAAAAGACGGTTGTATCATCTGCAAACATTATAAAGTTCAGTATATCAGATGAATGTGGAAGGTCATTTATATATAATAAAAATAACAGTGGACCCAGAACTGAGCACTGTGGCACACCATGTATGAGAAGCACCTTAGTTGAGCAAACCCTATTTACTGATACAAAATGATATCTATTGGACAAATAACTTTTAAACAAATCACTGATTGCTCCTCTAAAGCTGTAACAATATAATTTATTAAGTAGAATATTATGGTCTATTATATCAAATGCCTTACTCAAATCTATACATATTGATATACAGTAATTATTTATTTGTTCTCTCTAGCTATACAGAAATCCCCCGCATTAATGACCTTCACATTAGTAGAAACTTCACTTGGATGGACTAAATCGCTGGCTGGTCATTAACATTCAGTTTAACGTAATACAGGTCATTAAAGTGAAGATTTCTGCTAAAAAAGTCTGTTAGCATCACTGAACTTCACTTTAGCGGACTCCGAGTCATTAAAGTGAAGGTGATGCCACTGGAATATTGTTGTAACCAGCCCTCGGATGAGGTTGCGGTCAGTTGTTTCCTGTTGTATTGTGTGGGCAGTGGTGGCGAGTGGTTGTGTATGTGCATAGTGCCACTTCCAAGTGTTGTGCATGTTAGGCATTCTTTTGTGTGATGTTACATAGTTACATATAATTATTTATATTTATGTATCTAAATGTCATTTATTTATGAATACTGTATGTATGTACTGTATGTGGTTATATGGTTTTATTTCTTATTATTGTGTTACACAGGTCTTATCAGTTCATAGTATTTTTTTGAGTTCAAAGTGACATCAGTTAATAGCAGTACATAGGAGTACAGTGATAGTCTGTGCTTTAACAGTGTATGTACGTACTTTACTTAATTATTGCCTGCTCGTACAAACTTTATTTTCTGAACAATGGCATCCACAAGTGGTACTACTGGTGTCAAACAGAAAAGGCGTACAATCTCCATTGAAGAGAAGAAAGCGATTCTCGCTGACATAGAACAAGGGTTAAGTGTAGCGTTTGTTATGCAGAAGCATAAGATAAGCAAGACCACCATCTACGAAGTCAAGCAGAAGCGCAACAAAATACATGCCTATGTGTTAGACAGTGAATCCAGAGGCAGGAGTTTGAAATGGTCTCACTTGAACACATCCTACAAGAAAAATGTAGATGAGGCTGTGTACATGTGGTTCAAGCAGCAATGGGCCAAGAATGTTCCAGTCAGAGGAATTGACATCCAGTCAGCAGCTAAGCGTTTCGCGTAGGAGTTCAATGACACAGACTTTAAAGCAAGTGGTGGCTGGCTGTATCGTTTCCAGTGCAGGCATGGCTTAGCAAACAGAAAGCTTATGGGAGAAGCAGCCAGTGCGGACCTGTCTCAAGTGGAGTCATTCAGGTGTGAACTATAGACTGATTGATGAGGCTGGGGTTGCTTCCTACCAGCTGTATAATGGTGATGAGACAGGCTTATTTTGGAAGAGTATGCCCACAAATACACTGGTCCACAAAACTGACAAACATCTTCTAGGCTTTAAGGCAGACAAACAGCGTGTGTCTGTGTTGGCCTGCGCAAATGCTGATGGCACGCAGACTGAAGCCTTTGGTTGTTGGAAGATCAGCCAAGCCTTGTGTACTCAAGGACTGCATGCACGAACTTCCAGTCATTTACAAGAGCATCAAGGTGGTCTGGTTCATGCGGACTATTTTCCACGAATGGTTCTACAAGTTCTTCATTGTGCAGGTGAAGGCATACCAGGAACATCTTTTGAAAATAAGCCCTGAAGATGTGAAGGCTGTCCTCTTGCTAGACGATGCACCAGCACACCCACGTACAGAGGAACTCGCAAGTGAGGATGGCAAGATCAGAGCTATATTCCTCCCCCCCCCCCCTAATTTCATGTCAGTAATACAATCTATGGACCAGGGGGTGATAGTGAACTGCAAGAGAATCTACAGGGCCAAGCAATTGGAACTTGTGTGTCATCTCTGAAGATGACACAGAGGACAGGGCTGAGAAGACACTCAAGAACTTCAAAGCCTACATCATCAAGTCTGCTACCTACACTTGGGCCAATAGCTGGAATGAGGTCAAGGAGTCCACTCTGCACAATGCCTGGAAGAAACTGCTCCATAACATCCAGGACCTGGAAATAGACTTCGAGGGCTTCGAGCCACAAGACTATTTGGGTGTTCTCCAACAAGCAGGTGAAACAGAGGCTACAGAGGACAAAGTTGTGGAATGGCTTGATGCTGATGATGGTGACCCAGGGTATGAAGATCTTAGTGAGAGTGAAATTGCGGCCAACATTTCAGTCAGGTCTGAAGACAGATCCACTGATGAACCTCTTGATGAGGATGATGCTGAAGATGTCTCCAAGGTTATACCCAAGACTACGTTGAACCAGGCAAGAGACGCTGCTGATGTTTTGCTGAAATTCATTGATGAG
Source organism: Bathynomus jamesi (assembly GCA_023014485.1). Classification (NCBI taxonomy): domain Eukaryota; kingdom Metazoa; phylum Arthropoda; class Malacostraca; order Isopoda; family Cirolanidae; genus Bathynomus; species Bathynomus jamesi. The sequence continues at coordinate 721,073 of JAJOZX010000845.1, read as the reverse complement.
ACTATGGCACTGCCTAATATTCCCCCTTACTATAACTACATAAGGAAGTGCTGAAATAAAATCATTGCTAGTCAAAACAAAAGGATCAAGCAAATGAAAATTCATGATTTCTTCAGGTCCCCTGCTGCCAAGCCCTGATGAACATCCATGCCCATTTCACGCCGAAGCTCCATTTTAAGCGGAATGTCTGACCTTTCACTGCCCACTGAAGCTGTCAGGACAATTTCCCCCCCGGAGGACAATTTCCCTCCAAAAAATGAAAAATTTTGAAATAGCACCATATATATATATATATATATATATATATATATATATATATATATACATTCAACTGCAAAGAACACGCAGTATAAATAACGTAAAGAACGACGCTTGTATAGGAGATATTCCGGGTTCAGTTCCCGGGTGGTTACCTCATTTTTTCATTTGTTTCGTTCTCTCTCTCGTCTTACGCGGAATATCTCCTATACAAGCGTCGTTCTTTACGATATATATATATATATATATATTACCAAAATCCCAAACTTTGTATATATAGATAATAAAATATAGATAATAAAAAAAACAAAATATGGCAATTATTTTATACCCGCCTCAAGGATAAGTAAAGTTAAGTTACGTTGAGGTAAGTTGTCATTTTATCTCTAGTCTGCAATCCCTTAAGATGGAGTTTAAGAGTGAAAAAGGAAGAGCCAAATTAATGTTTGAAGGTTATTTATACGTTAAGCAGAAGGTTTTGGCGAATGGTGTCATTTCTTACGAGTGTGAGCAATGTAGATACAAATCAGCATGCAAAGCTAAAGTTAAAGTTTTAGAGAATGAAATTGTTGGTTGGCTTCATGATCACACCCATGTGCCCGATGTTAATAAATATGAAGCTGCTAAAACTGTTCATCAAATAAAAGTGCGTGCAATGGGTTCTCAGGAAATGTCTCAGCAAATTATTGCTGATGCTGTTTTAGGTTTAAGTGAAGAAGCAGCTACAAAATTACCTCCCATTCATCATTTGCGTCAACATAAGATGCCATAGACACAAAGCAAGCAATCCACCAACTTTGCCTTTAAATGCCGAAGATCTTGTTTTGGAAGATAGATATAAAAAGACACAGGACAGTCAAGACTTTCTGTTGTATGACTCTGGCAGCAACACAGGTAAAAGAATTTTAATTTTTGGCACACACAAAAATCTAGAGTATTTATCAAGTGCATCTGATTGGTCTCTTGATGGAACATTTAAAACTGTCCCCCAGATTTTTGCTCAACTGTATACCATTCATGCTTTTCTGAATGGTCATTCAGTTCCTTTAATCTATGCTCTGCTTCCCGATAAAAGTCAAGCCACATATACAACCTTACTACAAGAATTAAAGAATCTCGATCAAAATTTGGCTCCAAAGAGTGTTGTTGCGGGGAGAACGATGAAATTAAACAGAATACCATAACTTGGCTACTTCTTGATGACGGGAAAAGGAAATGTCCCAGGCGGTGAAATTTTTCTCACCTCCACTGACTGTCACTGAGGGGCAAACGAGACTCCCACACTGCTGAACCAAGAAATGGACTCGACCCACTAGCTATCTCCAAAGATTAACACAGTGTCTGAGTCGGGTCCACTTGAGAATCTGGAAAGCCCTGGCTTCAGGAAAGGTGTGTGCAATGTATACCCAACAATACTTGAGGACCTCAACCAAATATGGGCATACACAACAAGCAAGCAAGATTTTAGCAGACTGATTGTGAAGTAAACCAAATGTGGCTGGATGAGAAAAGCAGATATTACCCTCTGAATTGTTTAATAAAGAGAATTTGGAGGTATTGTCGATTCAAGGACCCTGGGCTTGTCACAAGGAAATCCTTGAAAGTAACGACCCCAGTCTATAAGGACAAAGGCTGAAAAGAAAAACTAGTTGGTAGAATTCTAAGGGTTTATTAGCAATTAACTTGAATTATTTACAAGAGCTAGGATGGGTTATGAGCTTGAGTCTAAACATGGCTTAAGATCAAGAAATGGAAATCCAAAAACCCTGAAAGGGTATGCTATACAATGGTGCTTCCAATTACAATGACAAAAATACTGGACAACAAAAATGGAATTTCCAGAAAAAGATAAAAAAACTTAACCTATGCTAGAATGGTACAATTAGACAACACAATAGACCTCACTGAACCTAACATCCTTAAGCTAGACTTGAGGTCAATCCAATCATACCTATCTATTATAGTTAAGCCATGGAGAAGCAAAACTTGAAGCTATTGGTCCTAGCAATACCTTAACCTGCACACCGTTATGCACAGGCAATGTCCATTATCACAAAGCACTCTGTTTTTCTTGAATTTTCTTTTTCTTAACAAATTGAGTTGGCAGGCTAGAACTTCCACAAGCGCAAGCCAACTGTGACTTTGAAAAATGAGGTTTTTCTTTTCTAAAAATTGAAGGCGAAATTTACTGATACCAGAATCAAAAAACAAGATCAAAATGGATCTAAACAAAACTACTGAGCTAGTCAGGCATTAAGCAAAACTAACTCCGTCAACATCGGGGTTACATAGTGGCCAATCCTGAAACAAGAAGAAAACAAGATGTTAGTCAAGACAACCCCACTACAGTGTCATGGTAGATTTCAAAAAATCTATGATCAATACTTTGCGGTTATGCTTTCCTGAAACCAAGGTAAAGGGCTGTTTTTTTCATTTGAGCCAGAGCATTTATCGAAAAATTCATTCTCAAGGTTTTCAGCAGCACTATCAAAATGACAATGAGTTTTCTCTTAAAATGAGGATGCTTGCAGCCTTAGCCTTTGTTCCACCACACGACCTTGAAGAAGCTTTTGAAAAATTGTCCGAAATGCTGCCTCCTGAAACTATTCCGATACAAGACTATTTTGAGGACACATATATCGGCAGACCTTGTCGATGGAGACGACGCGAACCCTTATTTGATATTGATGTTTGGGGCATGTATAGAAGAGCAAATGAAAAACTCCCCAAAACCAATAACGCCATGGAGGGCTGGCATAGGAGTTTTTTAGCAAGTACTGGCTGCTGTCACCCTAATATCTGGAAATTCATATCCACCATTCAGTGAGAACAAGCACTTCAAGAGATTTTCATTACACAGAGCACAGCAGGCATTAATAAGGAACCATCTAAGAAGAAGTACAAGGATTGTTCTAGCCATATACCAACTGTATGTCAAGATTATGCAAACAGGGACATTTTAGAATTTTTGCGAGGAATTGCTTATAATCTGAGCTTTTAAAAGTAAAATAAATAATTTAAAATTAAATAAAACTTTTTTAAAAATAAATTTTAATAAATTTTTTAATTATTTGTCCTCGGGGGCGAAATTGTCCTCGGGGGGGCAATTGTCCTCGGGGGGGCAATTGTCCTCGGGGGGGCAATTGTCCTCGGGGGGGCAATTGTCCTCCGGAGGGAAATTGTCCTCCAGGAGCAATTGTCCTGGATTCCCCACTGAACCATCACCATCACCAACACCAAGTACTAGCAGCAGTGTTGGCTTCACTGTGTCACCACTCCAGTTTCCTGAGAGTGCAAGTACTAGCAGTAGTACTCTTCGCCAGCCATCCTACTGGAGCCTGAAGTGGAGTTCAGGACCCTCACACCAGACCTGGATTTTCTGGCCATCACACTAGAAGTTCCCAACAATATTTTGGAGGATTGACTATATATGGTGAGTACATAAAAATAAATATTTACATGTGCATGTGTTTATAAGTAGGTAAGTCTATGTATGCATTTTCATGTTATATGTTGAATGTGGAGATTTGAGGGCTATACATACATGTGTAACTGTACTGAAGTATTTTGGTTATGGAAAACCCCACTTTAACGTCCCATAGTCTGGTAAAGTCGGGGTCATCCATACTTCACTTTAATGTTCCCTAGTATGTTAAAGTGGGGGTTTTCCATATTTCACTTTAGGGACCACACGCTCCTCCCAAAGTGTACGTTAATGTGAGGGTCTACTGTATTTGCATTTTCCATAAGATTTAAAATAGTCATTTCTGTTGTTTTATTATTACGGAAGCCATATTGATTTGGAGATAATAAATTGTTGGATTCTAAATATTGCTGCATTCTACTTTTTAAAATTTTTTCAAAAACTTTGCTGAACACACAATGAACACACCAACCTATAATTTGTTAATAAATGCAAAAAACTTCACTTTTTTCTATGTGAAGGTCAAAATATGAAAATAAAAACCCACTCTAATAGACAGAGTTTATTTCCACAACAGTTTTGACGCCCACTGGCATCCTCCTCGGGTGGATACAGAGGAGGATGCCAGTGGACATCGAAACTGTTGTGGAAATAAACTCTGTCTATTAGAGTGGGTTTTTATTTTCATACTGTAATTTGTTGCTAGTGTAGGATTACCCCTCCCCCCCCTTTAAAAAGGGGTGTTATACAACCAGTTTTTAGCATTGATGGGAATATTCTTTGGAAATACTCTGATTGATATATAATTTTTGGCCAAAGTTACAGATACTTATCTTTAACAAGTTTCATTGTAGGTACAAGAATATTATGAATATTATTTTTTGTATTTTTTAATCTACCAATAATATTCTAGACCTTAGTAGAGGTAGCAGGAACAAAAGAAAATGAATTTAGTGGGCTGAGTGGCATATATTCTAGAGGTGAGTGATCATTATTTAGTAAATGTGAGTGAAGCTTATCCGCTATTGAAGTAAAATGTATATTTACAGATTCTGCAATAGCAGTATCATCAGTAATTTCTTTATTATCAACATTTAATTTCTCTCTTGAATTTTTCTTAATTTGTTTTCCGAGGAGACTGTTTAAATGGTTGTTCAAGTGTTTTTCATGTCTCCTTTTTATGTTTAGAAAATTGATTGTTATAATAGTTATATTTTGCAACTTTGATTATTTTGGTTAATTTGTTTCTGTATTGAGTATATTGTACTTTAGGAATTTTTCTTTGTAATTGCAAGTTGAATAATTTATCTCTGTTCTTTATTGAAGTGATATTTCCTGGAGTGATCCATGGATTTGCCACAGTTTTGGGCAAAAGTGTTTTTCTCCTTAACCCTTTCACTCACTGGGTAGACAATTGTGTAGCTGAAAAATAAACCATATTGATTCTTATATAACCACACATAAAGGCAAATTTCTTTTTTACCCTATGTCATAATTCGTGAGCGAAAGGTTTAAAGGGAAGCAAATATTAAAAATATGGAATAAGGTGTCATAGAAGAACTGAAACATATGATCTGGGTCATTTATAGGTTTGTCACAGTCAAATAGAGTATTTTCTACAGACCCAATAAATTTTCTTTTGTTAACCTCTGAGAATATTCTTTAATCAATAGTTGTTTTGTCCACAACCTGAACAATGTTACTGAATATAGTGTAAGTAGGAAAATGATCACTGATGTTTGTGGTTATAATTCCAGAATTTATGAGGGCATTGCTATTTACAAATATATTATCAATCATAGATTCTGTTATTTGATTACCATAGTTAAGTTATAAGTTAAGTTATAAGCATCTTTATTCTTAAAGTGTAAAGCAGGAAAACAATAACATTTAATGACTGGTAGCCATGAAGCTAAACAAAAGTTTATTTTAATGTACTGAAAGTTAAATATAACCACTATACCAGCAACTAATAGATTTAAATTGGAAAAAGTATCACCAGTTTTGCGGAAGTCACTCGGATGAATAATGAATAATGATTAATGAGCAAAGAATGTCTAAATTGAGTCTCCTCAATCTTTTATGACTTCTGGAGGTGGAGAATGAAGATGCTCAAAGTCCACCTGCTTGAGGAGAGGTCTTGAGTCTATGCACTAATAAGAATACTGTACATTTTTTGTGACTCGATAGAGTTTACTATAATTTGCAAGAATTGAAATGGAGAACTTAGAACTTTTGGGGATCCACTGATGAAGTTGTATAATTTGTAGGATGAGATTATCTCATTGATGGGTTTGCAGAATTTTAAGCTTAAGGGCACCAGGCTGGCTGGTTAAGGGTGGTATAAACATTACTAAAAGGTAGGTTCCTTGTTGAAGGGAAATAATAATATAGAAAAGATTCTATAGGTAATGGGAACATTTTTGTTGAATTTAATAGAAGGTTGGGAAGTGGTTGGATTAAGCTGGAATTTGGAACATAAAGACGGTATTACCAGGGGAGTCAATTTATAGAAGGCTATATTTGAGGGGTCCCACGTCTTAAGGTACCTAAGCACCAAAATTAAAATTTGCCACAAATTGCCTCCAAAGTTCAGCAATATTCTGGCAATAGTATCTCTGTTATTAATTGAGCTAGAACATTCATTTTTGGCTAAATTAGAGTTCTAAGTATGCTAATGAAGATGTTGATGAGTTTTTGGAATAGATTTTCATATTTTATATTTTATATATTTTTTTTTTTATTTTTTGATTTTCTTATTATGCAGAACTTTGGGTGTGATTTCTGGCACAGAATGAGGTGAAAAAAGTAGTTCGCTTCATAAGGTTTTCAACCATACTTCTAGTGTCGTAAGGTCATTATAACCCAAACCACACGATAGAGGAAGGGTGAAAATAGTGATATCCATCAAAAACACATTTTTGCCTGTGGTGGCACCTAGGTACCTTAAGACGCACGACCCCTCATTTAACTAACCTTTATCTATAGTAAGAACTCTAAACAAGTTTGTTAAAATTTAACTATACAAATGAATAGCAATTTGACAAGATGCATTCTTGTAAGTGCTCAATCAGTGATGATGGCAAATTTAGATGACATTGTAAATAGGGAAAAAGAATTTGTAATATATATGTGTAGGGTGTCCATAAATGATTACCCTGATTAAAGCATGCTATAACTTTTAAATAAACACTCGTATTCAAACAGTTTTAATCATAAGTAGATAAATATACAAAGTTTTGATACATAGTTAATGAACTTAATAAACTTCCACATGTGCACCCCTAGTGGCACGTAAAATGTCTAAATGATATTCACACTCACGCCACACATTTTCCAACATTTGTTGCCTTGTAGGCATGTAACTTCAAACATTTGTGTAACACCTTGTGCACCGTAGACTTCGGTATCTTTAGTTGGCATGAAGCTTGTCTCACCGATTTCCTTGGTGACCATGTGAAAGCAGTTTAATGTTTTCTACCATCCCATCGGAAACTGATGGTCTACCACTGCTCTTTCCCTTTTCCACATTTGCAGTTTCCAAGAATTTTTTCATCCACAACTTAATTAACTTCACATCAGGTGGCTTCTTTCCATACTTTGTTCTGAACCTTCGCTGAACACTGACAGGAGATTTTGTTTCTGCAAGCCACACAACACATTGTGCCTTCTCTGTCACAGATGCCATCTTAACTGAACAGCTACTACAGTGCTCCTAGCAGCGAATGCGGTAGACGAAACACCAGCACAGAAACTCTATGCGTGTATGAAATCACCTGTAAAAAGAAAATGGATGTAAGATTCATCATTAAAACATGAGAGCATACTGTTTTCAGGGTAAACATTTATGTACACCCTGTAAATATTTTTATATACGTGTTACATATAATGATTATTTGTGATTATTTGAGATACAGTGCATAAGAAAAAGAACTGCGATACGTTATGGTGATATGACTAAGGAATTTTGGTTTCACATAGAAAATTAATTCATGATGAATGAACTCGGTCAGACCATAGAATTTATGACTGTAGGACATATATTTCTTCCCACCTTTTTATATTTTATAAATGGGAAATTAAAAATCTTCACAGAGTACTGTACTGTATTATGTTGGGGGATGGGAAGTTTAAGGACTGTATTAGGTTGCTGATATCAGCAATGGCATCCGAGAATTTTGCAGAACCGTGGAGTGTTTGAAGGTCTATAGGTGACTATAAGTATCACATTTAGTTTTCTATTTTTACTGCTAAAAGTTCCATGAAGCTCTGATTTATTTATTATTGTCTCTGGCATATGACTTGCATACGTATATATAGCACAGTCACCTCAATGTCTTACTGTTCTATCAGCTTGTAGTAAGTTATGGCCATTGATATGTATTTATCTATGCAATATTTGCAGTTTTCACAATCTCCTTGGCAATCTTTAAGATGTGTTTCTGTGAGGCATGCAATGTCAGTCCTCATTTCATTAATAAATTCCTTCAGGTATGAAACTTTGTTTAGCAAGTGGTTTAGTTTTAGCCCTTAATATTAGCCAGGAAATATTTATGTTCTTAGTTTTGCATTGCTCCTTGTGCATTCCAAATTCATTATCCTTCGGTATTGTGTGTTTTGTAGCCCTATGGTCCTCCAAGAAAGATCTATTTCTGCTTACCTGTTCTAGTAGCTTCTTGCCAGGAAGTGGTTCAGCTCACAGTTCCCAATTGTGTTATTGTTGTTGTTGGTTAGCTGATCAGCCCACCCTGATCGAGCAAGCTGGTGGCATGCAGGTAACTGATTGCCCTCTCCGGAGTGGACCAGAGGTTCAGCGCACTAGTGATGTTGTGTTCTATGTTGTGCTAGAGCAGTACAGTCTGTCATAATGTGTTCAATTGTTTGTGGTGTGTGTCCTGGCACAGGTGGCAGGTGTCATCTGTGGGGTTGTCTAGTCTGTGTTTATATTTCTGTAAGTTGGGGTGATGTCCACATTGGAATTGTGCTAAGTTAACTCAATCCAATCTGCTCAGGCTGATCTCTGACCTGTTAATGGGTGGTGGCTTCGCACCTAGGAACACATTCGGACTGAGTCGTGTCAGTGCTTTGTGGGTTAGGTGTGTGTGTGTGTGTGTGTGTTTTCTATACTGTGTGATGTCTGTGGGGTGTGGTATGGAATGGAGTATTTGGTTATAATGTGTGTCTGGTGTTACCTTAATGGTGCGAGGTGTTGGTGCATGATTGTACATGTAGTGGCAAGGGTGTTGTGGGTTAGTTGTCGCTGCTGCCATGAATTGTGTTCCCCTCATGTCTAAATGTTCCCTAACTTTCAGTATTTTTGTTTCTGTGTGCAGGTGTTCTATTGGTGGTGTTTGAGTGCATCCTGTAATGATACGAAGTCAATTGTGTTGACTGCATATGCTGTATGAGGCTTAGCAGTTCATGGTTTCTATGATGATGAAAAAATTTGGTTCATGATTTGTATATCTAGGTTTCTTTCAATTTTTCCTATTGAGTTTATTGGGATGTGATGTATAATTTGTATAATTTCTGCAAATGGTGGGGTGGTAGAATTTGCAGCTGTCACTGAATTTACAGTGACCATTATTATAATAAAATTCACACACAGTGGGGTGTTCACATATATGTGAACCCCGCTTTTATGCGAGTTATAATATGTATACCAGTCCATATAATGTAACCTATCTTGTTTGCTCTATCATGAGTTCATGGACAGAGTCATGATCAAGTCACAGCTGCCTTCCCCATACCAGCCTGTCTGTGCATTGGGTATGCTCACAAAGCATTCTTTCTGTTCCTGCACTCACCTCACAAACATCTCCCCACAGTCCTGCCTTATTGTTAGTGCATGCATGAACTTTTGCCCCTTTTTTAATTGGTGATTATTGGTGATTACTGATTTTAATCATGGGTTCTAAGCATCAACTAAGTGGGGCTGGTGAGTCTGCTCTTAAGAAGCAGAGAAAAGTGATGCCTGATTAAAAAAGTGGAGTTGTTAGATCAACTTGCATGTGGTGAAAGTGTGTCTGCTATGAACAGGCATTATGGGATGAATGAGGCAACTGTGTTAGAAATTAAGAAAAATGAGAAAATAATTAGAGCAAGTGTGGTTAGGGGTATGTAGCTGGAGGGAGGATTAAGGGAGAGGTAACTGTATTAGGTTTATTATTTGTGTACAATATTTTCAATTTTCTCCTTATGATAGGTCAGGCTTGTGAACCTAACACCCTATTTCTCATAGGCCCTGGGTCCCCAATACCACAAAATTCCATTATCATGAGGTCCTCCAGGAATGTATCCCTTGTAATATTGGGGGGGATTGACTGTATGTGTATATACAGTAAAACCTGCATTATCCAGCATTTAACTATCCAGAAAACTTTAGAAACTGGCAAATTTCATATTAGGCCAATACAATTCACCAATCTAGAAACTGGGAAGCTTTCCAATGCCATCTGGAAAAATTTAGAACATCCTTAACATTTTTAATAAAAATAGACTAAATTTTACTTGTTTCACTTGTCCCATACATACTTAGCATAGTGTTTATCTTGATTACAATATAGTTCACATTGGTGTACAGTGCAGTATAGCCAAAATTTGAGTTTTATTATTATTGTCCATTGGTTTTTCCTAGTTTAATGGTACCCTCAGATAACTGAAAAATTTAGACAACTGGAATGGCCTAATCCCTGAGTTTGCTGGATAACGAAGGTTTTACTGTAGTTCCTTCCCCATTTTATCTCAAGGCCTTTGTTTTTGATGGTTGTTTCAACTCCTTATTTGGAAATAACTTCAGTCCATTTTTGTGGTTGCCTTGTTTTTTGCTATTTACACTAGTGTCTTCCATTTGAATTTCTTGGGTTAATTTTTGTTCCTCTGTTATATTCATATTTTCACCCTTTCTGTGCGCATATTCTTTTTACTTCTGCATCATTTTTCATCTCTTCTGATTTTCTCTACTCATCATTCATAGTTTCCTCTTTGGCTTTTTCCTCATAGTTTCTTTCTGCCTTATAAACTGTGTAAATGAGTTTATTTCAGTCATACATCTTTCGCAAAAGTACTTCACTCCATTCAGTTGCTTGGTTCTTGTTACGAGAGATATCTTTGTCTTTCCATTTCAGGCAGTTGAAGTTGAAAAGGAATTGACAGAAATCACATCTTAAGCTACGTTTACACTTAGATACATGTATGAGATACTTGTCTTTTGACAAATCGTGATACATCAGCTCATACAAATGTTCATACATTTTGTATGAGATGGTTGTCGCATTGACAATCTGAGATACATTTTGTATATGGTAATTTTGCCATATACATGGATACAATTGACTTGTATGAACTACTCACGCATGTGCAGTAGTCCTTTAGCCACGTGCCTCAACCACCTACTCTCACTTTGCAGAGTTTCTTGTTTGTATAAGTACACGTTCTAGTAGATCCCGCATTTGTTTGACACCTTTAACCTCTAACCTTTAGTACAATACTAAATGTGTGCTTGTAATTTTAAAATACAGTTCCAGTATTTGGTGGTGCTATTATTTCCACATGCTTTCTGTCCAAAGCCCCTAAGCAATGGGGGAAGTTCTATATTTTTTCAGTCATCAGCAATTTTCAACCACTCATCTTCATTCTGGGGAAGCTGAAATGAAAATGAATGTTATGAATAAAAACAGGTTTTGGGGAAAAGAATTTATAGTCAGTAAAATATCAGTCAACAGATAAACTTACACACTAGAACAAAGAAAAGATGTGGGGTGGCAAAAACCATAATATTTATTTTAGGTTATATAGCAATAAAAATATAAACCCCTTCATATTCATTTTTATTCATTTTATTATTCATTTTATTATTCATTTTATTTTATTTTATTTTATTATTCATTCATTTTTATTCATTTTATTATTCATTCATATTTATTCATTCATTTCATTTATTCATTTCATTTATTCATTTCATATTTTCCATACTTCCAGAATGTAATTGAAGAGGGGCAGCAAGAAAATGCAGTTGATGCTAATGATCTTGTGGAAGGTGACCATTTGAATCATGATGAAAGCGAGCAATCTATTCAATCTCCACATGAAAGAACTCCAACTACTCGAGAACCAAAAAAATGCTCAATGCAATCAGTTGATATGGGAGAGATTGTTAAAAACATGAAAGTAATTGGTGATAGGATGGAGACTGATAAATTCCACCAGGTAAATTCCACCAATGGTAAATTCCACCAAAGTAAAATGCCCTTATCATTTATTAAAACAGAGAAGAACAAACTAAAACTATGTGATGATGAAAATTATATTTATGAGATGCATACATCTAATACCAACAAAACAAAGACATATTGGCGATGTGAACATTTTTATGATGGCTGCAGAGCCAGGATTCATACACTTTACAACTGCAGTGAACCAGAAATCATTTATTCAACGGGCATTCATAACCACCCAGCAAGCAGTGCAAAAGTTGAAGCTCGAAAGACAATGAGTTCAATGAAAGATACAATTCAGATGACTGGTACAATATCTTCACAGGAAGTAGTTGCTGCTGCTGTACAGACACTTGATGAGGAAACAAAATCACAGTTGCCAACACTCCCTGGACTTTCTCGTAATATTCGCAACTGGAGACAAAAAACATTAGGAATTCCAGCGCTTCCAACATGTTGGACAGGCTTTGAAATTCCAGAATCTGTTAAATTTCTTCAGAATGGTTCGTTGTTCTTGGCTTTCGATAGCGGTATAGAAGACACTGCCAGAATCTTAATATTTGCCACTGAAACTGGCTTGAATGACCTCGAAGCATCTAAGTCATGGGCTTGTGATGGCACTTTCAAATGTGCTCCAAACTTGTGGACTCAATTGTTCACATTACATGCTAGCACTTTCAAATGTGCTCCAAACTTGTGGACTCAATTGTTCACATTACATGCTATAATTGGAAATTCTTCTGTGCCACGCTTGTTTGCATTGCTTCCAGACAAACAAGAGGATACCTATCGACGACTATTTTCTGCTGTTCGTGATCTTCGTCCAAATAGTTGCCCTTCGGATTGTCTCATGGACTTTGAAAAGGCAATGCACAATTCCTTCATCTCAATTTTTCATGATTCAAAAGTTGTTGGGTGTCTCTTTCATCTTGGCCAATCATGCTGGCGGAAAGTATGTGAAATTGGTGAGTGCGTGAGATACAATAACGATGCTAATTTCGCAATTAAAATTAAATGTTTTACTGCCTTGGCATTCTTGCCGATTGCAGATGTTGCTGATGCATTTGAAGACCTGTCTGATGATGAAGGCATTCCTGCTGAATTTATCACTTATTTCGAAAGTACTTACATTGGTATTGTGCGGGGACGTGGTGCTCGTCGTAGGAGAAACAATCCACTCTTTCCTATAGAACTATGGAATGTGCATGACCGTATTTTGAATGACCTTCCCATGTCGAATAACGCTGTGGAAGGATTCCACAACGCTTTACGATCATTGATAGCATCTACGCACCCAAATTTGTGGAAATTTTGCAATGCAATTGCAGGAGAAGAAGCATTAATGCAGACAAAAATTGCCCACATTCGACGGGGGGATAAAACTATCAAGAAAAAAAGATACCAAGTTATAAACGCAAGACTGAAGACGTTAGTGGAGAATTATCAAAATGGAGATTTAGATTTTTTAAGAAAAATCTCTCATAACTTGCATTCATTTTAATTTTTTTAAGAAGTCATATATTACATTTAATTTCATCCTTCAACATATGTTTTTAGTATATTTTAATTTTTTTAAGAAGAGTAATATATTAAATTTAATTTCACCCTTCTATATATGTTTTTTATATATGTAATATTCATTGTATTATTCTATTTATACCCATATGAATAAAATATTTACATTTTACTTATTTAAATCATATTTTATTTTAAATAATTTGGGGTGGAATTTACCATTGGTGGAATTTACTATTGGTGGAATTTACCTGGTGGAATTTTCCACGGTGGAATTTACCTACAACCGATAGGATGGCTACGCATCCACCAAGAGACAAATTCCGTGTTTGGTGAACATGTAGCAAATGAGCTCCGGAGTTTGAGCGACAGAAAATACCGCTTAATACTAGCAGAAGCAAAACATAAGATTAACACCATGTTATATGATGCAGAAATAAACCGAATACAATTGGACAATTCTACATCCAATCTGTCAACTCCTGCTGCAACCTATTCAACTCCTCCAACCCCTTCTTCATCTTATGCAAACCCTCAAAGTACTCCTACCCAATGTTCCCTCTAATTTTTTTTAGTCCGTGTGCGCAAGAAATTTTCGTTGTGCATACATTTAGATTCATGGTGAAAAATTGTGCAAACTTTTCTGAGCGCTATTATCTTCAAAATTAAATATATATAAATATTAAATACTTAATAAATATTATTTCCATAAGGTGATAGCTTCATCATTACGGTACTATTAAATGGATATTAAAAAACTGTTTACAATATCATATATTCTTAAAAAAGAAAACATTTTATCCATTCTAAAAATATGAATAAAATGAAAAATAGTAAAATAAAATTCAACAAAATAAAGAAATAAAATAAAAATAACATTAATTGAAAATGACTATTTAGTTATCATTTCTCAAAACAATTTTTAGCATTTAGCAATTTAAAATAGACTATCAAGATTAATACACGATTTTATCCATTCACAAAATAGGAATAAAATAAAAAAATAATAAAATTCAATAAAATAAAATATAATCAAAATAACATTCAATGAAAGTGCCTTTCATTTAAGTATCATTTAAGTATCCGTCACATCATTCAGGTAAATTTTAATTCGCATGAGCATGTATGTCCAAATGATTTTCTTTCAAGCGGTTTCTTAATTTGTTCTTTATAGAATTCATTAAACTGAAATTTTTTAAATTACTTCATTTACTGTCGTGACTCATGATACGCTTGAGCCTGTGCGCATTTTATTTTGCTGTGTGCGCTGGTTTCACAACGCGTGTGCGCGCGCACACGCGCACACCTTAGAGGGAACATTGCTCCTACCCCATCTTATGCAATCCCTCCTAATTTTACGTCTGATGAGGACTGCAGTGTTTCTGCTAACACTGGAAATTACAGCAATTTATCAAATGTACCTTCAGACCAGACAACAACTACTTATGCAGTTTTACAACCTGCTAGCAGGGTTGTGGAGTCGGAGTCGGAGTCGTGGAGTCGCACGTTTCAGGGCGGAGTCGGAGTCGGAGTCGGTAAAAAACTTCCGACTCCGACTCCAATTTCTGTGTCCTGTGTCACCCTTAATTTCTAAATCCTAAATACTAACATTTAGGTTATTTAGTTTTTTTGGTCAATAAACCTTATTCATTGATAGCCCAGCCCCTAGATTAAGTTTTTTTAATATTTTTTTTTACATTTTCAGAATATACAATTAATATTTATTTAAATATAAAATATAAAATATAAAATTTCACACTTAGTGTGGTGGTGATGAAATGTCTTATTATTATGATAATTATAAAGTGAAACACTAGAGGAGTCGGAGTCGTATATTTAAAATGTGAGGAGTCGGATTTTTAGATTTTTTACAATGTGTGGAGTCGGAGTCAGAGTCGAATTTTTGACAATGTGTGGAGTCAGAGTCGGAGTCGGAAAATTTTGGACCGACTCCACAACCCTGCCTGCTAGTACCTCAAACTCTGGAGAAACTGTAACACAGTGGGATAGGATGTTTAAGTACGTATTAAATGATATCTATATTGAAAGTGGTTATTATATATTGAATATTATATTAATATTTATTATACAGTATATAATATGGTTTTGATTATGTTTGATGTTTTGAAACCACAAATGGTTTTGATTAGCAATTATTACTTTTAGGATTTGTTTCAAATAATGAAGCTGAATTATTTTTTTACTGTTTAAGTACAATTTTCAGTTTTTAAATAAAAATAAAACTTATCAACCATGAAGTAAACTGTTTTCTTACCTTCATTTCACTTGATAATGCTGTGATAATTGCTTCACACACATTTTCAATAATATTACACATGGAACTTTTAGAGATGCAATGCACGTACATTAATGTTGAAAAAGAGTCTCCTGTTGCCAGGAAATGTAGTGTGAGTGCTAATTGGTCATCTGGTGATATCGAACACCTAAATTTAGTGTCTTTTTTGACAATATAAGGTGCTACCAACTTAAGTAGATTTTCAAAATCTACAACACTCATTCTCACATAATTCCTGAAGTAAGCACCATCCTCAAGTGTCAACTCATTCCTTAACATTGAGTAGGCTCCATGTGTTTCTCTTTTACGTAAACATTCGTGCTACCACCACCTACATTTTCTTTTTTTCATAGTTTTTTTATATTCATTCAAAAGCACAGTCACTGCACTTAAAAACACAAAACCTTCCTTGTCAGAAGACATTTTGCAACTGATACATGTGCCCAAATGTGAACAGGAGTCAAAATCCCTCAAGATTTATACATGTATATCAATTTGGCAATTGACTTGTATCTCAGACAAGTCCTTATACATCTATATTTGTATCTCATACATGTATCTAAGTGTAAACGTAGCTTTAGAATCATCTCTTGGATTGTTGCAGAAACTGCAGCATTTTAGAAATTTATTATCCATTTCTGTGTTACTTATAGAAAGTAAAAATTGGTGAGTGAAATCTATCTCAAAAGGATAACATGAAGGGTAGAGGGATTTTAACTGGAATTGAGTGAGGAAACATTTTCTCCATTACTTTGGGGAATGTGGTACATTGTATATTTTCACCAATTGGTGCCTGGTAGTGTGGTTGTGGAGGGTAGCTGGGGGATAGTCATAGGAATTGTTTCAGCCTACAGATAGGCAGCTAATTTTTTTCAAATGAAACACTTGGAAAATGCTTTTTAGAATAATTTGCTTTTTTTTTTTTTTGACATACACTGTAATTTCACCACTTAAAAGGAAATATCACTGCATGCACTGGATATTCACTTGGATACTGGCACTGCTTAAAATTTATTAACTGCAGGATTTTCACTATACATAATACCACTTTCATTTGGACTTTAATTGAAACACACTTACACTGGGCAGAGGGACTAAATATGCATGTATTTAAGAAATGAAATGCAGGAATGCTATCTTCATCTGAAAAAAAATCACATTTTTCTAGGTTTGAAATTATGGAATGATTTAAGCACCAGTATTCAAAATATTTCTAATGTGTATGTTTAAAAACAAACTGAAATCACTTTTAATAAAGGCATATTAAGATTGTACTAATACATTTAGGGGTTAAATACTGTATTGCTACTTATGTAATTGTTGTATTTACTATTAATTCTTAGTACTGTAGGTTTCATAACTGTTATAATCGTTGTACATAAATTAAACCCATGGTAAATTCCACCCATGGTAAATTCCACCCATGGTAAATTCCACCCATGATAAATTCTACCCATGGTAAATTCCATGCAAAGGGTTATCAAAAAAGTTTACAGTTTATTTAAGTTTATTAAAGAGTTTATGCAAAATAAAAAAAATTGGTAAAATATATAGGTTATAAAATATGGTTTGAAAAATATAAACTATTTTATTGCGCATTTAATGTAGAAGGTAGGTTTCCACAGCAGTTTACGATCATCTGTGACAACCATGCACCCAAATTTGTGGAAGCTATGTACAGCATTAGGAAAAGAAGAAGCCCTCACACAAGCAAAACTTGCACACATTTGACGAGGGGACCAAAGTCACAAAAGAAAAGCCTATAATGTCATAAATGAAAGACTGAAGAGGCTAGTTCAGCTTTATAAGGCTAACTAATGAAAATATCACAACCTAAACTAACCAATCATCAATGGCATACAGTTGACATAATGATTAGTTAGGTTAGGTCATGATATTTTTTGTTAGTTAACCTTGTAAAGCTAACTAAAAAAGGCTTGGGTGACAGATCTTCAGGTGATCCATTTATTGTACTTTTGTACAACTAAGTTTATCTAGTCCGTTAAATTTTTTGATGGAATTTACCATGGGTGGAATTTACCAGTGGTGGGCACGGTTCCGCTAATCCGCTAACCATTAATTAGCGAAGCTAACTTTTCCATTAGCGGATTAGCATTTCCACTAACTTTGAGAACCATTAGCGGACCAATTAGCTTTTGCTAAATTTAGTTCCGCTAACTTTAAGTCCGCTAACCCTAAAATCATACATGTTTCAGAACCCGTGGCCCCACCTGGAGGACTACTATGTCTTTATGTCAAGGGATAAGAGAAACGCCAACCTCTTGTACTTCCGGTGCGTCTTGTGCCAGCCCAAGGAGACCACCATCAAGGGACACGCGTCGAGCCTCTCCAACTTGAAGTCGCATGTCAAGAGGAACCACCCAGCACATGCCATCCAGTTTGAGGAGAGGATCAAGGCCGGCTCTTTCCGTGGGAAACACAGGCAATCTTCTGGTAGCAGTGCCAGTAGCAGGAGCAGCAGCCAGTTGTCGCAGCCACCTGCAAAGAAAATACACCAGCCCACCATTGGTGAGGCGTTTGGCCAATCAGCTGCTGGCACTGGCATCCATCAGTCTGTGGTGAACACAAGGATTGTGGACCTGTTCATCTGCAACATGCTACCGCTGCATGTAGTGGACTCCCCCACCTTTGTCAGCTTGATCAAGACGCTGAACCCCAGCAAGACGTCGATGTCCCGCCGCACCCTGGGCAGGAGGATCTTGGCCAGTCATAACCAGCTGGAGGAGTATCTTATAAGGTATTTATAATTTATAAAAGTTTATTAAATTATTATTAATGGTATTTCATATTTTTTTCATACCATTTTATCTTGACTATGATTAATCTATAATATAATCTATATATTATAATATATACAGGGTGTCTGAGAATTATCTGTACAATTTTTGGCTGTTATTAAAAGTCAACCATAAAGTGTAGAAATTCCAGTGTTGTCCCATTTTACAGAGAATCTCATTAAGTTTTTTCTGATACCAAGTTTTGACAAGTTTTTTAGAAATTCCAGTGTGTCCGAAAATTATCTGTACAATTTCATCTTTTAATAAAATTCTTGATAACACACGTAAAATTCTTAAACAAGATTATTTAGAATCTGTATTTTCAAAAGTTTCTTTTATTAAAGTAACGTTGTTACAAACATTTGATATGTGCACCATTAGTGATTCGCAAAATATCCAATCGATACTCCAAATGTTGCCATGTACGCTGCAGCATATCCACATCAATTCGCTCAATAGCAGCTGTGATTCTTGCTTTTAAATCATCAATGTCTGTCACCCATGTACATTTCTAAAAAACTTGTCAAAACGTGGTATCAGAAAAAACTTAGAGATTCTCTGTAAAATGGGACAATACTGGAATTTCTACACTTCATGGTTGACTTTTAATAACAGCCAAAAATTGTACAGATAATTCTCGGACACGCTGTATATAATATAATAAGTTTTTGCATAAAATAAGTTTGATTTTTGTTAGCCAAATCTAAGTCAATTTTCCGCCAAATTCTCTACTCCCACCTCCATGATCTAGTTGCCATGTTGCCTCTGTTGATGAGCGAAAAAACCTGAATTCCATATTTTTTCAATTATTCCCAAAATACGTCAGATGGTCCCCTTAAGCAAATCATATCATATGATTTGCTTATTAAAATTAATAAATATGGATAGACATAGTCATTACTTAATTATATATTTTTAATTTTATAACTTATGTCTCTTTACAATTTATAATTTTTAATTACAGATTGCTGAAGGATGTCCCCTTGGTGGCGACCACCGCGGACTGCTGGTCGGCCCACAACAGGTCGTACCTGGGGATGACAGCACACTGGCTGGACCCCAAGACCCGCACAAGACAGTATGCCGTCCTGGCCTGCTCTCGGCTCAGAGGGCATCACACTTTTGATGTTCTCGCCGAGGCCATGGTGGACACCCATTACAAGTTCCACCTGCAGGACAAGGTGACCAGGACCACGACAGACAATGGCAGCAACTTCATCAAGGCGTTTGTACAGTTTGGCACTGAAGCTGAACTCTTGCCAGACATTCCTGAGCCTGCTGCCGATCCGGATGTGGGGGGTGTCGAGGATGTGGACATGGATGTGGATCCCGGGGATGGGGCTGTGGACGAGGTGGAGTACATCTCTGTTGAGGCTGCCCTTGAAGAGTCCAGCGGCCTGGGCCACAACCTGCCAGTGCACATGAGGTGCGCAGCCCACACCTTAAACTTGGTAGCCAGCATGGATGCCGACAAGGCACTTGACAGCGCTCCATTCAAGTCGGCCTACAGGAATACCATGTCCAAGGCACAGGCGCTGTGGAACCAGCAGAGCCACAGCACAGTGTCGGCAGACAGCATTCTGGACGAGTTGAAGAGGAGGCTGGTGGTCCCCAACAGTACCAGATGGAACTCCACCTATGACTCTGTTGTTGTCCTCAACAACCTGCTGGAGAAGAAGAGGGGAGCTGTCCACAGGGTGATGACGCAGCTGAAGCTGCAGACCTTCACTGATTCTGAGGTCGGCTTCCTGAAGGAGTACGCCCAGGTGATGTCCATTGTTGCCAAGGCCTTGGATAAGATCCAGGGGGAGGACCAGGCCTATCTCGGGAGCCTTCTGCCAACTGTAGCGGCTGCCGTCATGAGGTTGAAGGATGCCAAGTCCAAAGGCCTCCTGTACTGCAGTCCTCTGGTAGACGCATACTGGCAGGCATCACCAAAAGGTTTGGGCCCCTCCTACAAGACCAGGAGTGCCAGCTGGCCACTGCCTTCCACCCCAGGTTTTGCCTGTTCTGGCTGGAGAAGCATAATCACAGCCAGCTCAGCAGGGTAAAGAAGGCCATGGAGACCGGCGTGGAGACAGCCCTGAGGAAGACCATTGAGGAGGGCAGCAGCACCAGCTGCACCACCAGCAATGAGGATGAGGAAGATGACTTCTTCAGCAGCATCACTCAGCCCCAGGTGAGCAGGAGCCACAGGTCACTGAAGTCCAAGGCACAGATCTTGGTGAAGACCTGGCTGGAGGCCGGCTCGAAGGAGGTCCTGACTGACGTCGCCTTCTTGGGTGAGCAAGTGTTGATCGACCTGTTCATCAAGTACAACACAGCCATCCCATCCAGTGCTGCAGTTGAGCGCCTGTTCTCCATAGGCAAGGACATCTTGTGCGCCAAGAGAGCTACCCTGTCAGATGCCAACTTTGAGAGGCTGATGTTCATGAAGGGCAACCAGCATCACGTCGAGGTGATGGAGAAGGAGCAGGAGGCCAAGCCAGAGTGAATGCATTATTATTAGATTAATTATTAAAGTTATTTTTTGTGTGTATTTTTATTTCTTAATATTTTTGATTTGTTTAATACTTTTTGTACTGTAAATAAACTGTATGTTGAATGTAAACTAATGTTTAATTTCATTTGTTCATTTAATTATTTATGTACAGTCTAGGGTGCATCAGCCTATAAGGGGTGAAATTTCGAACTTCGGATATTGATTCGGCCCTATGGTATTATGGTTACAATCCCCAACAAACCTTCAGTGTCCACGTTTCAAGCTGTTCTGACAATATTTAGTGGGTCCACCTCGAAGATGAAAATTTGACAATTGTGGAATTTTATGGTTTGACTAGAAAATCTTGTGTAAGCGTTGTAGATTTTGTTTGAAAAAAAAATTGTAAATATAGTTAGTTTTAGGCAAGTTTTAGCCTCAATTCATGAAATTATCTGTCTTTTTAGACATTTTTTTGTATTATTCTGAGAATCATGAAGTGAGTTACCAGGATGCGGGACGAGGACCCAACTTGCCAAGCATCCCACCGACCACCTCCACCTATTAAAAATGGTATTTCATGATAAAATACTTGTAAAAATTGATTTATTGCTTATTGATATCTTAATTCTTCTTCTTTGTCCTTTTTTCTTTTAAAACAGATGATAAAGAAGCTTGTCTCTTTCTCAGATTAGGAGTGGCTTTTCTGTCAGCTTCTACAACTTGGAGAACATTTTGAAGATGTTCTTCAGTCCTTGCAGCCTCATAAAAGTCACTGCATAGTTTTACTGCCCTCTCAGAGCCATCATTTATGACATTTATAGCCAAAAGTTTTTCTTTGGAAGATATAAATGATGCTGTTGTTTTCCATTCAACAATCTCACCCATTAAAAAATCATAGTCTAACTGTAGTGAAGAGAATATGAACCATGAGTTTTTGTCAACCAAGTCAGCTAGTGTAGTTTCCGATCGTAGATTGGTAGGGAAATTAGGCTTTCCAAAATTAGATCCATGTCTACCTTCTGGAACCACTGTCTCAATCTTGTGTGGTTTATAGGAAAGTAGATGGTTTGTTATAGCACGAAGTTCATTTTTTGGAACCAAATCGCTGAATAATACAAGAGGAATCATCTCTGATGAAAGGTACCAGAGATGACGTTTCAAAGATGTTAGAGCACTTTTTGCTATTTGCTTGTTTACTTCTTTGCTTTTTTTTTCTCTTTTTTGTAAAGCTGCAAATTGTGCCATGGTGCATCAAAAACAAGAGCAGGTCATCCACCATGGGTAGTAAATCAGTGAAATGAAGGTTGCAAAGTCTCTTAGTTTCAGAATTTGTTGCTTGTTTGTGATTGTTACTGAAGGTAGTTTCAAGATATTATCTTCTAGTAATGCAATTTTTAGAGCATATATTGCTTTACTCATCCATCTGGCTCTATGTATAGCACCAGGTCGCTGAAGGGTTTATATCCTTATCACTAGGTCCTGCATTTAAGTATAACACAACTAAGTCAGAAAATTGTTTGTAGTCATATCGTGTATGTTGCTTTTCTATATTACTTATTTGAATTGCATAATCAGTCCATTCCTGAAGAATCTCCTGGACAGCTTTGGAGTACTGATTGAAGTCAATTTTTTTCAATTTTTCATCCTTGGAAATCCACTGAAACTTTTCTCGAAATCTGTTAAAGACATTAATTTCTGGTCCACTCGAAGTTTCTACTTTCATGTCCTGAAACACATGACTCATAATAACTTCACCAACATGATGCCTGCATGCAGACCATAATAAAGGCCATCCAATCTTGTTGGATAGTTATGCATGCAGCGCTCACATGTCCCGTGTTGGTTGCTGTAGTGTCGAAAACCAAGTTCACTATTGAATCAGAGCAGTTCCACAATTTCAGTAGCTTCATAACTTCTTCAGTCAAGTTTTTCCCAGATTGGCCACTGCCACCAGCACTAGGATGATATGATGGAATACCAAGTAGTTTGAGATCCATTGAATTTCCAACTGATACGGCTAATCATTCTTCTGTAACATATTTATCCTGCAGAGTAGAAATTATTTTCGAATCCCAATGAAGAGAGGCCAATTTAGGAGGATTCCAGGATTTTTTAATGGAACTTGAAATTTTTTGGGCTACTTCGCGTCTGGCTCTATCAGCTGTAACATATGAAGTTGCCACTGCCTTAGTGTTACCACCACATTCTTCAACAAAAGCTTTTGTGAATGCAGCCTGTTGTGCCGGAGTCATTTTCATTCTTGATGCCAAAGAAACAAGTTTTGGTCCTTTCAGAATGTCATGAGGAATGATAGCTTGAGTACCTAAACAGACTGTTGACTCTGTGGATTTTCCATCTTTTTCAGCTCCATCATTAGCTTCTGACTCACTCTCAATGGTAGTTGTATCACTTGTGCTACTGCTTTCTAATTCAACATAACTGCAAGAAGCTTCAGTGTCTCTCAATTCCTTTTCTTTTCTCGCATTTTCTTCACATTTTCGAAAATTAATGCGTTTCATTTTGGATGCTAAAGTTTGATCATGAGCTCCAAAAGAAGCAATTCTATCCCCTTGCATAGATTGAAGAATTGTATATCTTCTGGATTACTCATAATTTTTTTCGGCATTTTTAATCCACAGTGGAAAAGTCATTTTAAGTTGCATTTCCATATCTTCTAGTCTTGTCTTTGTACTTTGTAGCTCTCTTCTTTTGAATGGAATTTCTCTCAGTTTTGCATTCTTTTCTGACAACAAAATTATTTTCTCACATGCTTTTTTCTCAGTAATCATTGGTATGTTGGCTTTATTGTAGAATGGTTGAATTTCTGTTAAAACAATTTTAGCTAGTATATCTCGCTTAGTTCTTCTCTCTTTTAGACCCTGTTGCTGGTGAAATAGGAAACATCTAAGAACTTGTTCACTTGTTGGCAAGCGACATCCTACAATCTTTGCATCATTATTTATGATGCCAGGACCTAATCCAAATATACAGTTTTTTTTCATGTTTTTACATCAACTTTATCTGCACCACTTGAACAAGTTTTACCACTAGAAGTGGCTTCACTGGCTTTACCACTATTATCCATTGTATCATATATCAACTATTATCACCAACATATATAAAAAATTGACCTATAATAGAAACATAGATTAATATTAAAGTAGTCTACATGCTTGAAAATAAGAAAAAATAGCTATAGGTATTTCATGATGGCAAATGATGTTTATTAATAGTAGCTATGGCTTAAACACAAGCAAACTAAACATACTAGGCCTATAGTACCTTAAGGATCATTCAATTCAATAAAATAAAGGTATATGTGAAAAAAATAATTTAAGGCAATTTATCCCAAAAATTGTAATTTTTGTAAAAGTTTAGGAGCTAGGTGGACCCAGTAGATATTAATCAATTGACCTGAAATTTTGCATGTGAATTTTTTTTAGGGAATGTAACCATAATAACGTAGGGCCAAATCAATTTTTGAAAGTTTACCATTTTTGATGCACCCTAAATTTGTACACCTTGATCATCATCTGATCTTGGCATGCTATACCTTTTTGGAAAGCTCTATGTCTAAGCTGCAACATATTAAAATTTCAGCTCTCTTTATGGGTTTTAGAGCCAAAAAACCAAACTGAAGCTAAATTCATATAATAAAAGTTAGCGGTTAGCAGTAATCGTTAGCTTCCGCTAAATTTTTTAGTGGTTTATCGGTTTAGCATTATCGAAGTTAAGTTTTGAGTTAGCGGTTCAGCGGTTATCGAAGCTAACTTTTCGGTTAGCTGTGCCCACCACTGGAATTTACCATGGGTGGAATTTACTACGGTATGGGTAGAATTTACTATGGGTGGAATTTACTATGGGTGGATTTTACTGAGTGGAATTTACATGGAACTGTTATAATGGCCAAGATTTAATGTATGCTGCTAACAGAATTCATTTCTCTTGTTAACTGCAAGTTCATTTGTGTCCTAAAAAATTACCCAATACATAGCTATAATCCTTGTGATATCTTGTATGTAACACTGGTATGCATATGAAATTTTTTTGTCTGCTGTGAGGGTTTTTTCAACTCATATTATATAATTCGACCATGCTGAATTCGAAAATGACATTGGTTTTCCTCAATCAGGTCAGGTTTTTTCTCTATTGGCCATTTATTATAAGTCCAATTTTATCCCCAAATTTATTCCCTGGTACCTCTCTTCCATTATTTTGATATCTTGGTGAAATCATTCACCCTGTTCCTCACTATAATCCCCGCAATTTTCAGGAAAATAGTCCAAGTGGGACCACAAAAAGGTCATTTTTATGGACATGCGCGACCCATGAGCTTTGAAAGCTTCCATCAAGTTTTCGACAATGGATTCGTATTCTGGACTTCTACGCTTGCCAAGAAAATCAGTGACAACTGACTTGAATGCCTGCCAGGCATTCTTCTCAGTTGGAGTCATTGCGTTTTCGAACTGAGTATCCTTGATTAAAGTTCGAATTTGAGGACCATCAAAAACCCCAGCATTTAGTTTAGCATCAGATATATGAGGAAATTTACTCTCGAGATATCGGAATGCTGAACCCTCCTTATTCATTGATTTGATGAAATTTTTCATCAAGCCCAGCTTAATATGAAGTGGTGGGAGCAAAATTTTTGTTGGTGGTACAAGGGGCACTGAAACGACATTATGCGACCCAGGTTCAAAATTCTCTCTGGATGCCCATTCACGCTGTGCATAGTGCTTCTCATCCGCTCGGCTATCCCATTTGCAGAGGAAACATGGGTATTTCGTGTATCCCCCTTGCATTCCCAATACAAATGCCACAATCTGAAAAAAAATGAAAATATTTAAAGAATTTAGAGAATTTGTTCTATCAGATAAAAAAATCTATGCATTGGACTGTATCACTTTTGTGGGGAAGTTAAGTGTTCTTATACGCTCTCAAATAACCTTTGGAAAAACAACATAGTCAATAGCAATAGTTTACTTATGATATTAGTATTACCTTCAAATCTCCACAGATCCTCCAGTTATGTTGGTCATATACGAGAGCATCCAGTAAAATTTTAATGTTATCATAGCTCTCAGTAAGTTGTACGGAATGTGCTACAGGGACTGATGCAACCCTATTCCCAATGTGAGAAGTACTGCTTTCAAACTTCGTTTAGACGAGTCTATAAATAGCCTCCATTCTGATGCATTATATGGCAGGCCCAAGGATTCGATTAGCCCCTCAACATTGCAACAGTACACTAAGGAAGAGGTATTTTCATGCACTGCAAAAAACTTGCGGAATTCTTCCTCTCGTTTCCTATACCAGGAGAATGTTGTTCCTGGAGCCAGCAAGTTGTCCTCTCGAAGTCGTGAGCCCAAGATCTCGGCAGCTAATTTGGAAAGTCCTAAATCCCTGGTAAGATCATTAAGTTTGGCCTGGTTGAGAGGCCTCGGCTCATTTGAAGCGGTATTTTGAGGTATATACGACTGGGACTGGTCATTGGCATTGGTCATTGATTCATCATCAGAATCATCGAAGTCCAGGGTTTGAGGTGGGTCGGGTATTGGAATTCCAGGACCATGGGGTACAGGTCTCATAGCAGAAGGAATGTCAGGGTATACAACAATGTGTTTATTCTTGTTAACTCCTGAAAATAGAAACACAGAAACATGGATATAAAACTTGCATATGAAATAGAAGAAGCATTCAGACAGTGGCGGCTCGTGAGGGAAGGCTGCGGTCTGTAAGATATGAAATAGGTCGATGGAGTCTGTATATTTTCTTTCTTTTTCATTCATATTGTCCCTTCGGGGACAATATGAATGAAAAAGAAAGAAAATATACAATCATTGTATATGTAAATGTAACTTGTATAACAATATGTATGTGTAAATGTATTTTCTATAACAATATGTATATGTAAATGTATATTACCATTATGGTGAATATTATGCTATATATGATGAATATTACATTATGGTGAATATTATATCAAGTTTCATACGAAGATTTCAAAATATTTAAGAAAAATAAATTTATAAGCCCACCTTGGAGGTTTGTCATGCAGAAATAGCAATCTGTCACGTGATCCTTTCCTTCTCTCCAAATCATGGGAATTCCAAAAGGCAAAGATTTCGCTCTGCCTTTGCTCCATCTTCTCAAATTTTCAATGCACGTCTTGCAGCACATATGAGGGGCAAAATTTTGTCCTGGTCCCCTAGCTTAATTCCAAAGTATGCTCTATACATTGTCTTCACAAATTTAGTGATTTGGGACTGGTTATTTGGCATGGTAACCATCCCACATATGTAGCAGAATCTATTGGGATCATTTTTACACGCTCTATTCATTATGAAATATTTTATCTATATGCCTGAAAAGTAAAAAAAGATATTATACAAGTGAAACAAGTGATGATAGATGTTACTGTTCCAATTCCGCTTTGACAAAATCATGAAAAATTCTATTTTACTTATGAGGCCATAGCCGGATAACCTGAGCTGATTGAGAAAAATGGATTGCAGATTCGAAATCAGCAGGAAAAACTCTATAAGAATCACTTACAAAACCCTTGACAGCAAAATTGATGCATACCAGTGTAATCAACTATATTTTACATAATAATAGTAATTATTACAACTATGAAGTTTGTTTTATATTATAATAATTATTATTAATTATAATATTTATACAGCAGAAGATTGCCAGTCCAAATTCTTTTGAGACTAAGTAGTGCTTGAATTGCTTTTTTTTTATCTATAGATTGTGATGTTTCCTATGGGCCCAGGATTGAGGTTTGAACATTTCACAACTTTAACACTAGTGTTTTTTGTATACCTGATGTGTATTTTTAAATGTTATTTTTATGTAATATATGTAAATAAGTGACCAAGTAATGGTGTGGGCTATGGCAGCACACAAAAAATGGAGTAGGAATGGCAGGAACCTTAATTGTCTGGGAATTTGCACTATAGATATTTGGACTAGAGAACTTGTACTGTGCTACCAAATTGTTACTACCTATAGATGAAATGCTTTTATCTTATGATTAAGCTGAGAGCCCAGTAAAGCCTAAAGCCTAAGGGTCAAACTACATAGGAAAAATAAAATAAATGCCTAAATAAATAAGAGGGGCAGTCAGAAAATAAGTTTACATGACGTATAATTTCATAACTAAAAAGACCAACATTGATTATGTTTGTATCAGGTGAATTCATTAATCATTGTTGGCAACAGTGCACATCAATTTGGCTGCCATCTACCATGCAGTGGTTATTCGAGTCAATTGAACATGGCAGCTTGACTGGAACAGTGCCCTGTCATTTCTGCAATGATATTCAAAGTCTGTCAGTGGTGAAGAATTTCTTGAGCGCATTGTCACAGGAGATGAGACATGGGTTCATCACTGTACTCAGGAAACAAAATGTGCCAGCATGGAATGGAAACACCCTGGGTCCCTGTGACCAAAGAAGTTCAAGATTGTGAGGTCCGCTGGCAAAGTGATGGTTACTGTGTTTTGGGACCACAAAGGCATTCTGCTTGCAGACGTCATGCGAAAAGGCACAGCAATCAATGCAGCTGCATATTGTTCAACACTGAAATGTTTACAAGTAGCCATTAAATGTAAATGTCCTGGACTGCTCTGTAGGGCAGGGCACTGTTCCAGTCAAGCTGCCATGTTCAACTGACTTATAACCAATGTACAGTAGATGGCAGCTGAATCAATATGCAGTGTTGCCAGCAATGATTAATGAATTTACCTGATACAAACATAATCAATGTAGGTCCTTTTACTTATGAAATTATATGCTGTGTAAACTTGTTTTCTGACCACCCTTCATATTTTTATAAATGTTTTTTTTTTCAAGACTGAATGAATACTAACCATGACATGGATTTATACAGGGCCAATTTTCCATTATCATACTAGCTATGAAACTGTACTCATAATGTTATGCTCATTGATACTCTAAATTTTTAGAAAACATGACCCCCCTTTGAAAACCTGATGGCTAAGGGAACAGGCCCTAGGAAACACTACAGTACTTGTGTGGTTATCCATGATCATGACACTGAGTTGACCATGATTTGTCATAGTATTTACATTCATGCCTTTAATTTGGCATGGTGTTTACATCCATGCCTCCCCTCCTGCCAGCCCACCACAATGTGCTTCAGTCACTCCCTATCTATGCTTCATGGAGTACATGTGTGCGCTTGTGGCTTTGCATATTCACATCCTGTGATGATTACAAATGGCTTAATTGTATATTAAACTGTAATAGAATAATATCACATGAGGTGGGAGGCCAGTCCATGGTGCTGGGCAGCAGCAACTGTACCACCCACCCACTGATTGAATATATTGAGGTAACCATGAAATTGGGTTATCTGTGATCATAGACTGCCTTTCAGTCATGGATAACTGAGTGAGTACTGTACTTCTCAGGGATGATAGGAGGAAAAACTCTGTTTTGAATGCTTTGAAGTCTAACAATACAGACATTATTAATTATTATTAAATAAGAATAGCATAAAAGTCCAGGCATAAGGGAAGCAAGCAGTTTTGAAATTTATAAGTTGATTTACTAAACTGAAATACAGTACCCTATAGACCTGCACCAGGATTTTAGGAAAACTTGTGAAAAAGTTCAAATATCTACAAATTTTGGACATGAGGCATATTCCCATATAATTCATGTATACATTATTTAGCTCGCATCCAGATGTACCTTTGAATGTGCTTCTGAAGACACTTTTAAAGGTAGATCATCTACATTTGTAGTGTTATATATTTGCACAATGCACATGCATCAAATCTTCACTTTTCATGCAAGTATGATTTTTAACATTATGAAAGTCCAACTTCAGAGGCTTATACCACGAAAAAAATTAAGAATTTTAAACTCTCTTCACATGGGCTGCTGTCTTGAAAGCTCTGCATTGTAAAATTATATAGGTAGGTATGCCATTTACAACATTGAAAAATAAGCTATTGCACAATGAAAATCACCTTTGCTAGTATGCATACTCGCCAAGCACAGGGAAAGTGGGACTAATCAACTAAAAATGTAAAATTACTGGACAACTTTTCCATGTCTCTGTTGGCAGTCTTTGAAGAGGAACAGTTACGAAAGATTTTTATACATGCAAATATTTATTAAAAAAACACTAGCTAGGTTTTGAGGAAAAATCAAAAAATTTAAAATTGTTCTTGACTAAACAAAATTTATATGATCAAACTGAAACTAACTTTTTTAACTAAACTTTCAAGCATTGTTTGAAGTGCCATATTTTTGCAGAGTTTCCAGACTGAATTAATTTTCCATTCTCACTGTAGAAGGTTTTATGCCCTTCAGATGATTTCTGAACACATTTGTATCATCACAATAAGATGTATATATCACAAGCAAGAATCAGGTTATTGCATCGATGGTCAAGGTCACAAATGAGGTCAATGGTCAAATGGAGATCCATGCCATAACTTTTGAACCCCTCGGTATAAATTTATAAAACTTTACGCACATATGGATCATTACAAGACAGTCATAAGCAAGAATCAGGTCCTTGCAACAAAGGTCAAGGTCATAAATATAATCAGGGACATTCGTGTCTTTCTGACAGTTCTTGTTTCTACTGTTAGTGAAAATACTTTTATTTCAGAAATTTACCTTTCTTTTAATGGAAACTTTAAAACTGATGCAGTGTTTTACTTTTTAAATTTAAAATTCATTTCTACTGTTTAATGAAAGTAATTTTATTTCAGAAATTTATACTTTATTGAAACTTTAAAAGTGATGCATTTTCTTGCTATTGAAAGTTCAGAAATTTGGTTTGAAATTCAAAGATATGACTTTAATATTAACTAATTAACCATACAGCATGTAAAATAATTAATTAGCTTCATATTTCATTTCCAGAGTCATTTAAGAGAGAATCTGATGGTTGCAGCAAAATCAGGCTCTGGAAAGGGTAATTGTTGGACTGGTGATGTACAACCAGAAAGTACTTCAGCATTCATTGACCTGTTTAATACTAAGAATGAAGAGAACCATAAAATTGTGCAAAAGAAGATATTTAAGTGCTCAGTTTGTTCATTCCAAACAAAAGTAAAGCAGAGTCTTAAAATTCACTTAAGAAATCATACTGCAGAAAAACCTTTTAAATGTGGATATTGTTCCTATAGTCCATTACAAATCTCTGACCTTAAAAAACATTTAAGAATTCACACTGGAGAAAAACCTTTTAAATGTGAGAATTGTTCTTACAGAGGTGCAACAAGTTCTCATCTTATAACACACAAAAGAACTCACACAGGGAAAAAACCTTTTAAATGTGCACATTGTTCTTATAGTACACCACGAAAGTCTAACCTCAAAAGTCATTTAAGAACTCACACTGGAGAGAAACCTTTTAAATGTCAGGATTGTTCTTATAGTGGAGCAAGAAGTTATCATCTTAAAGTACATCAAAAAATTCATAATGGAGAAAAAATGTTTACGTGTGGAGAGTGTTCTTATAGAGGAGCAACAAGTTCTCATCTTAAAGTACATAAAATAATTCATACTGGAGAGAAACCTTTTAAATGTGGAGATTGTTCTTTTAGTGGGACAACGAGTTCTCATCTTAAAACACATCAAAGAATTCACACAGGTGAAAAACCTTTTAAGTGTGTGCATTGTTCTTATTGTACAGCACGAAACTTTGACCTTAAAAAACATTTAAAAACTCATACTGGAAATGTTGAAGATTTATAAAATCCATCCTTTAATAAGGAACTTATTACAAAATGCTACAAGACAATAAAGGACAGTGTGTAATTGAAGTAAAAGGAATAAGAATATTTCAAGGTGATTCAGTATCACTCCTATTCATAATGGCTATGAACCCATTAAGTGAGCTCATTAATAACTTATGAAATGAACCCCAAACAAAACCAAGAGAACCAGGAAGCCTCAGGATCTCTTCTTTTCCATGTGGTTGATCTAAAATTTGAGCTCCAAATAAAGAAGGATCAACTAGGTGAGTGAAAGTGGTGAAAATATTTGGGCATGACATCTGTATGGAACTAGGGCTGGATAAGTGTGCTACAATAGCCATGAAAAGAGAAGTAGATGAGTCAAAGATGAAAAGATAATTTATTTAGTGAATGACCTCAAGATAGAAAATTTGAACATAGTAGCACACAAATATTTAGGAATATAGGAGTCAGTAAAAATAAAAAATAAAAAGATGAAGGAAAAACTAAGTACAGGTAGTCCTCATTTTACGGAATTTCACACTTACAGAAATTTTATTTTAGTATCAAGGTCTGTTATACAGACAAAAATTCTGCAGTTTCAAAAATTTTTTTGGAAAAGTTAAAAATGAAATATCACTGCTGAGCAATGATACAGAGTATATTAAATGCCCTATAAGTAAAAAAGTAAGATTAGATGATTTTTATGGCTAGATTACAAAAATTACTTGGTAACTACAAGCAGCTGTATAAAGAGATGATGATGCAGGGAAAACACAACATTTATCATTTTTTCACCCACAAACATCACCACCCATCATGAGTTACAAGGAAAAGAAGTATCTCAAAAGGCCTTGTGGCCCATACCGAGGAGGTACCAGACAGTGAAGCTGACGACCCTCCATTGCTCCTTCAGCTTCAAGAGGAAGCATTTGATAATGATGTGGAAGAGAAAGGTGCTGCCCCTTCATCGACCACCACCTGACTTCCTTTCCATGACTCACAACACTACTACCAAGCACTAATCAGTAGTTTTGGGAGGTGAATGCAACTATTTATGCAGTTTATTTCCTCCAGTACAATATAATTTATAAAAATATATTAAAATAATATTGTTTTCTATTTAAATGAGTTTAAAAAGGTCAAAAATTGTTTATTATGCAGTTTTGGGTTGGAAAAATCTTCCGTAGGAATGCATCTCCCATTATATAATGGGATTTAAGGGGAAAATAGGGCCCATTATACAGAAATTTGGTTTATGGACAACTTTTCAGGAACGTAACCCTTCCATATAACGAGGACTGCC
Source organism: Bathynomus jamesi (assembly GCA_023014485.1). Taxonomy (NCBI): domain Eukaryota; kingdom Metazoa; phylum Arthropoda; class Malacostraca; order Isopoda; family Cirolanidae; genus Bathynomus; species Bathynomus jamesi. The sequence goes on along the minus strand of JAJOZX010000845.1, from coordinate 688,049 downwards.
TGTATGTAATCTTACTACCTCAAATTTTCATGTGTGTTTGGGTACATGAGGTAATGTGTATTCATAGTATGAAAATTATTATTTGTGGGTGAAAGCCTGTACCTGCATGAGTGAGCATGGTATGACAGTTTAACCTGGAATTTTCTGACTCCACTTCCGTATATTTCCTACTTTACTTACTTCTTTAGTTACCATACCCAAGAATGGATCCCCAGGTCTTTGGTAGCCAAAGCTTCTGTAATTTATAATAGTAGTAATATTGGTCTCAAATAAATAGTAGAAACAAAATAATATTAAGAACACATTGACAACCCTGGTAGTCTTTAATAGCTTTGTCATAATAGAATGGTATCAACGGGAGATAAGTATGTTAAATAGGAATACAAGAAAACTGTTGCATATAAAAAGTATTGTACACCAAGTTTTATATTCCATAAAAAGTGCCCAGGCTTGGGATTAATATAACTTGACTAAGCCTACAAAGTAGCAATAATAGGCGAGAGTTATTATATTTCAGTAATAGCTTAATAGTGAACTGTATTCTGAGCAAAAAGGAACAAAAGCCACCATGACTCCAAAAAAGACTCCAAAAAAGAGCTAGTGGTGGAACTAGATGTACAACATAAAATAGCATAAGAAAAGATTAAAGGGTTAAAAAGGATATAGGGCCTACACAGAAATGAAGCAGAAAAGAGATGGGAAGGCCATAGGTATAGGAGGTATTATAAAAAAGGGCATACTTAATATCCCATGCATAGACAAAGAACCGTTCCTTAGGATGGAAGATGAGAGAATAGTATTGGTAGCAATAGACCAGGCATTAGGACCAGACTGGTTTAAAACTAACATCAAAGGAGCGGAGAGATCAGAGCTATGTAGATCATTTAAGGAAAGATCAGAAACTTTAAGCCACATTCTATAATTGTGTAAAGTACTGTTGGAGAAGGGGAAATACTTGGGAGAGGCATAATGCAATATACCATCTGATTCATTTCAAAATGTGGGAACATTATAGAATCCCTAAAACAAAGGTGGTACAGTGGAAAAACACACCATTATAAGTAGAAGACAATAAACAAATGAGAATACTGTACGACTCCAAAATACCAACAAACGGAGAGAAAAAAAGATATTGCAGCACCAAAATCTTTATTTTTATAAAATTAAATCTATATATGTAAATCAGACTTTTCAGTAATTCTTAAATATTATTTATAATTATTAAGTAATACTAAATATTTAGTTATTGTATGAATAAACACTAAATTGATATTATGGAAAGGTGTTTTATTACTTTTCAAAGGAAAACTTGAAGGCATTTCTCCAGTAAATAGAATTCTTCGCTAGTAGCTAAATACGAGGGTGAGGAGGTGGATAAGGAAGGGCGTCAAACTCTTCCAATTTCCTGAAGAAGATCAAGAATAAAAGAGAGAAGGGAAGAAGAAAACACCTGTGGGAGAGAAACCTGATAAGTGGAAGGATAAGGACAAACTTAAAAGACAGCAATAGCATTTTAACATTAATTTTTACCCTAGATAATGCTATGGTTTTCTTATTGCAATCTTCCCATTCTTAAGAAAATAATCTTTTAAATAATAATACTATTAAAGTGTCTTCAAAATCGAAATAATAATAAATTTGAGTAAAAGCTCTAACGGAAGTTAATGAATAGCAGCTTGAAATCAGTTAATGCTGATAATGTTTAATTTTATAATAGATCTTTTAAAAAGAAACGGATTAAAATATTCCATTTATATAACTAAATAAATTGGAACAGAATAATAATAATATACAAAATAAGTACATAAACAAGGCTAGTTTTTGTGTCTGAATGTTTTGGTGTTCATTTAAAAAAATTAATCCCTCAAAACTGCTTTTCTTTTGAAAGTTACTCAAAGGTAGTTTTATTTGAAATATAAACTTAAATGTGTTGAAACAATGCAAAACCCCCATCTTTTGTCGTATCTTAGGATTATATTAATTCTTATAGTCTACTATTAAATATTAAGAGTAATTTATTATGAGTAATATTTCGTATACATTATCAAGCGCTCTAAAATTATATTTAAATACTGAATTGAATGAATAGCAGTGTTTCACTGGCGCTTCCACTGCCGAGGTCATATCGCGCTGATACTAGAATAAGGAGAGAGCGCGAGGAAATGGGAGGAGAGAAGTAGTGGTAAAAAGACCGTGAGAAAAGAGAGTATAGTATAAACAGCAAAGAGAGGAAAAATTATACCCCGAGTCACATTAAATGGAGAATAAGAGGCCAGTCTGGCGGAGAAAGGAGAAAAGTGTGTCCTTCCGGTATAGGTGTGGAGTCACCCAACAAAAGAGAAAGGGTAAGAGTGGAGTCTGAAGGGCAGAAAGGGAGGAACTGGGAGCGAGCAGTGGCAAAGGCAGGGCAAACTAAGAGGCAATGTGGGACGGAGAGAGGAATGTTGCAAGGGTAGAAGAGGGCAAGATTTCTCTTCATAAGATGACCATGCGTAAGACGAGTATGACCAATACTAAGCCGCACCAGGGCAGTCTTAAAGTGTCGATCATGTTGGCAGGAGGAAGGCCACTGACAAATTGTGTGCTTCGAGGCTCTCAGGAAGTTCCCGGACAAATCCCCCCCCCCACTGGCGCTGCCACCGCTGAAGGAGTACATCCCGGAAAACCCTCGTGAAATCCGACGCCGGGAGATATGTTCAGGGTCAAACGGTAGGGAGGACACCTCCCTCGCCACAGCGCCCGCACACACGTTGCCCGGAACGCCGACTTGGGAAGGTACCCAACAAAAGGCGACCAACTTACGACATGATGAAAGGAGGACAAACCAGTCCTGGATCTGTCTCACCAATGGATGTGGGGAGACGAGAGAGGACAGGGTCTGAGTAGATGACAAAAGACGTAGGTAAGACCTGATAAAGGAATCGAAGGGTCAAGAGAATAGTAGAGAGTTCTGCTGTAAAAATGGAAGCCGCTAGGGAAAGGGATAGCGATTGAACCACTGACGGGAAGGCTACCGCACAACCCACTCTAAAAGGCGAGCGAGAGCCGTCAGTGAACACAAGGATAGAATCAGAATGGGTAGAGGAATGGGCTAAAAACAACTGATAGAGGGCAAAAGTGTGGAAATTTGACTTTGGTGCAGTAGAGAGAAGGAACAGACATGGAGGTGAGGGGAAGATAGAGAGAGGAGAAAGGAATACTCGTCCTTCCACCCCGAGAGAAGACAAGACGGGGACCATCCGTAGACCGTACGGTCGAACAAAATGGGGACGACAGTCAAAGTAGGCCGAAGAGGGATTGGTAGACCGGGTTGGAAGGAAACTGCTGAATGCGGAAGAGGTATTTTAAGCCCTACGAGGTGCGGTGGACATCTAGCGGGAAATGGCCACTTTCCGCATAAATACTGATAATAGGAGCGGAATGCGCCGGTGCTGATGCGTAAACCCAGAGAACGGATAGGGTCCAGCATGCAGTTGAATAATTTGTATTTTCGGAGTTTATTTAACGGATGTGTGTTTTGACCTGATTCCAACCTTGTGTAAGCGACATTTGTCTAAATTGTCTATCATTGTTCCAATAGGCTTCAAATCTGGAGTGTGGAACCACGCTTATGTTCGGCTGGGGAACTGAATTCTTGGTAATTGAAACTGTTGTCTACCGGAGCTGAACGTGACATTTCGTGGCCCCAGTTCCGACGCTGAGTCATCAATTTGAAAGTCGAGGCAGGATTGGAATCAATCTACACCAGTCAATTCTGGAACAATCTTCCTCAATCCATCTTTTCCTCTGTCTCTGACCTCCAATCTTTCAAACGTAGAATGTCCAGGCATCTCGAAAACCTTGGACCTTTGATTTTGGGTCTCCCCTCCCTCTATGGCGGGGCGGGGGGAGTCGTCTTTGCGTGCATTCGCTTTTGGCCCCTCCTTCCTGCATGGAAATAAAAATATTTAAGTTATTACTGAAGCAAACATAATTCTAAGGAACTTCAGATTCTGTACAAGCGAAGCTAAAGACACCTTTTCGTACTTTCTGCACTTATATCTGTGGGCAGCAACTGTGGGTTAATTACAAAAAAAAGTTTTTGCAGAACCCTAATTTTGCTTTATAATAACAGATCTGTTAGGCTGTTGCGTAAATTACGTCCGAGATGCTTGGCATCTCAAAAGTTTGCTAACCGCATTGTTTCGACCCCTTCCTGAGGTAACAAGACATAATGCAGTTTAATGCGAAGAATTGAAAACTCAGACAGTCCAGTTACCAAGCTATTCATCACTCCTGCTTTGTCTTCGACATTCCTTGGTATGAATGTGATTGTTTATAGCTCCACTTAACAACAACATTGCCATTTTCATTAAATGTACTTTTTGTTTTTATATTTTGAGTATTACTTTGGGTAGTTTTTATTATTAATTTTATTACACTGGTCAACAAAGACTCAAAAGTAACTGTATTCTACTAATTTGAGGGTGCTGATTTCGAATATAAACTCGTTTTTTGCATATCGGGTCGGGGGTTTTCTGTACAGAAGGTGGATTTGTTTGGTTGACTTTATTTCCTGTAGATTTTTCACTACTGATTAATTTTCAAATGTTTGTGTTTAACTATGGTTTCATCTACTTTTCTCTCTCTTTATATTTCATGACAATGTGTGCTAGAAGTTGCAGCAATAAACCTGATTCATTCTGCTACATTTGTGGTTTATTCACTTCATCTTCAAAACGAGGAACATTACACCACTCATTAAAACAGCCTCCTATCACTACTTTGGTTGTCAACTTGGAGACCAAGAGAAAAGCTGGGCACCACATGTTTGCTGCACTTTCTGTTCAAACCAGTTAAGGGACTGGCTGAATGGTAAACGAAAAAGCATGCCATTTGCACTGTCAATGATTTAGCGTGAGCCAAAAAAAATCGTATGAATGACTGCTGCTTCTGCCAAACCAAAATAACTGGGTTTACTTCCAAAACCAGGCATAAGATTGTTTATCCTGTGGTTGACTCAGCTATCAAACCAGTACCTTACAGTGATGAACTGCCAGTTCCAGCACCACCAGAAGACAAAAAAGTGCTTCATTTCTCTTCTGATGAAGAATCTTCAGAACACACTGCTGGTGATGCAGTTTTGTCCTCTTGGTAATGAAAATGAACCCCCATTTCGTCACACAAAATGACTTGAATGACTTAGTAAGGGATTTGTCTCTTTCTAAATGGAATTTGGTTGATGGAGATGTTCAGATAACATCCTTTCGAAAAAGAAGTTTCGCTGTTTCATGCTATTTCAAAAGTGTGAATCACTTATGCGTCTGCTCTGATATAGAGGTTTATTTTCAGTCTTTGATATACAGTATGATCCCAGACAGTGGCGTCTTTTTATTGATTCATCTAAGCGCAGTTTAAAAGCGGTTCATTTGCACAATGGTAACAACTACCCAAGTGTACCAATTGGACATTCTGTTCACCTGAAAAAGTCACATGAAAACATAGTGAGTCTTCTTAATGCTGTTAGTTATAAAAACTACCAGTGGAATATCTGTGGTGATTTGAAAGTGTAGACTCCTCCTTGGTATGCAAAGTGGGTACACGAAATATTGCTGCTTTCTTTGCTTGTGGGACAGCAGGGCTACACAACAATATTACATCAAGACTGACTGACGACTCCTTATGAAACCTTTGTTCCTGGCCACACAATGTGACGTATCAACCATTGGTTGATCCAAAAAAGATCTATCTACCACCACTTCACATAAAGCTCGGTCTCATGAAAAATTTTGTGAAGGTCCTAAACAAAGACTGTCGTGGATTTCAGTATTTGTGTGACAAATTCCCCAGTATTACTGATGCTAAATTGAAAGGAGGTATTTTCATTGGGCCTCAGATAAGAACTCTAAATGATGAATTTCTGGAACACCTTGAACAAAATGAATTTATGTGCTTGGAATTCCTTCAAGAGGGGTGCCAGAATTTTCTTGGCAATCATAAAGCCAATAATCCTTTGAAATACTACTCATCCAAGAACTTCGATGCTTATAAAGCCCTAGGAGCTCATATGTCTCTAAAGATTCACTTTTTGCACAATCATCTTGATTTTTTCCCTGAAAATCTTGATGATGTGTCTGATGAGCACGGAGAAAGATTCCACCAGGATGTATCAAAGATGGAAGAAAACTTTAAGGGACGATGGGATCCTCGCATGATGGCTGACTTTTGCTGGACACTGAGAAGAGATAAACCAGGTGCTGAATTCAAATGAAAATCCAAAACACTTCATTTCTGAACATCGAGTGTATAATCATTGTGAAATATACATGTGATGAAATTTACACATTGTAATTTGTTCTATTTTAAAGTAAATAAGGAAGCGAAATGCTTTGAAAATTCATAATAATCTTTTATGTAATGAGCCAAATTTTGGACTATATGCGCAAAATTTCCTCAGTATGGCGGACAGAATTCCAAAAATTGTGGCCTGATACAGCAAAAACATTGCCATATTCGTAATCAGCACCCAAAAATTGGTCGAAGTAGAAAGGTTTTGTTAATCATTATTGTTATTCGTTTCATTCCGTGTATTATTTGTCTTTTTTTTCTAAATTTAATTAATTATCAAGTCATCCCATGAGTAATGTCGTTTTTTAGATCGGAATTTGAAGGACAAAAAAAAACTCGACAAACTTTTTAATCTAGTATATATTTTCCATCGGAATCAATGACACTGCCAACGTCCTACAAGCTTTTCAATGCCATGTTTTTAAAATTCAGGCGGTTTTGAGGCAAAAAACGTAGAGAGACTGGTGTGCAGGTCATCTAAAGTAGTATACTGTTTCTCGTCAAGATAGTTTTGCAGACTCCTTAAGAGATGATAATCTGAAGGAGCAAGGTCTGGAGAATGTGGAGGATGTGCAAGTTTTTCCCACCCAAGCTCCTTAATTTTTGCGAAGTGATCCGAGCGGTATGAGGACGTGCGTTGTCGAACACGATTCCTTTCCGATTAACCAAAGAAGGTCTCTTCTTTTAGTGGTGTTCAATCGATCCAGTTGTTGACAGTAGACTTGAGCGGTGATTGTTTGGTTGTGTGGTAAGGTTTCAAAGTGTATTACACCACCTTTATCCCACCAAACATTAAGCAACACCTTCCAAGGGTGAAGATTTGGTTTTGGCTGTGGTGTCGCTGGTTCTCCGGCACAAACCCACTGTCGACGGCGCTTAACATTCTGGTACAGTATCCACTTTTCATCACCAGTCACTAAACGGTGCAAAAACGGATCTTGGAGTTCACGGGAATGAAGAGCTGTGCTAATGTTTACCCGCACCCTCAGATTGTCGACCGACAATTCATGTGGCACCCATTTTCCTAACTTAGGCACTTTCCCGAGTTGTTGCAAATGTCGATGGATGGTGGACGGGGATGAATTGAGTTTCTGGGCCAATTCTTCGACAGTCGTTGAACAGTCTTCAAGTGCGGCTAACAGCGGGTCATCATCAAACTCAGCAGGGCGTCCAGAGCGTGCTGCATCTGTCAAACAGCAGTCACCATTCCTAAACTTTTGAAACCATCCTTGACATTTCCTCACACGCAGAATATCGTTGTCATAAACGTCCTGAGTTTCGCGTTGCTTCAGTAGCACTATTCCGTGTTTTGAACTCGTAAAGCATTATATGCCTGATATGCTCTTCTGATACCGCCATGTTTATGAGGGGTTCACATAAAGCAAAACACACGTCTTCACTGGTGAAGGTCTGTAAAGTATGTAGCGAAACACGATAGATCTCCTCTTAGATATAACCTTCGGAAAATTTATGCTTAAACCGAGGAGGACTAGTTTAAACTTAATTTATCGTAAAAAACGACATTACTTATGGGATGACCTGATAGTTACATTGTTTATTACTTTGGTAACTGTACTTTATGGGATTGTCTTCTGCCATTAAATGATTGAACTGGGAACCAAAAATGTACACAGTAATGCAAAGGGATCATCGCCCCTCACTTCAGGGATCCATGTTAACCTTTCATTCCTTTAGTGATACATTAAGCGAGACTAACGTCTCCATTTACATTACCTCACAAACCACTGCCGTTTCTGTTTCTCGTTAATGCTTGTGCCATATTTACATTATATCAATTGCACGTTTATTCACATTTTCAAATTACATCCTTTATCTTATACACGGTCTTCCTCTTCCTTGCATCTCTGTAACGTTAAGGTAGCATTCATATCCTATATACCCCAAGCGGGGGGGGGGGGGACGTAGCCCCCACTTCGTCGTTGACGTAAGATACAGAAAAAACCACCCAGCTTTAGGGGTTCGAACCCACGAAGTTCCATGAAGAACCAGCGGAGTCACAGCATTGCCGGACGGTGCCTAATTGACTCGTGCTAAGGTAGCTTAGCCACTTCTACCCTGAACTTCCTTTGGGATACATGGGGCATGGATGTTACCTCTCATAGGTGCGAGAATGAAAGTGGTTTGTGAGGTAATGTAAAGGGAGATGTTGGTCTCACTTGATTTACCAAGAAGCATGGAAGGTTAACCTTCACCCCTGAAGTGAGGCCGGTGATCCCTATGTAACCTTGCGTGTATGTCGATTTCACTGATAGTGGGTTCTTATTTAAAATTAAGAGTATTAACTAGCACACCAGTTCCGTTTCGTCAAAAAAAACAATAAATGGTTGAGAAATAAAAGTACTTAACAAAAAAAAAAATTATTATTAAATTTATGTACACTTTTTATCATCATAAATATACATGAACTCTGAAATAACGTAATAAGGAAGGTCTCTGAAACCTCTTTCAGACGAAGTATGGACACTAATATAGTGCTCTCGTTTAATAATTTCTATTAAGTAAATCTTTTTCCCCAAATGCAATAAAAGTAATAAAAATAGGAAGTAATCTCTTCTTTACGCCGATTCCGCAGCCTTCACGAGAGCTTCCGCCACTTCGACAGCAATCATCGCTTCGGCCTTTTCGGTTTCCGAGGCTGCAGAACTCTCGTCGGAATTGGCTTTTGTGAGCAGATCCCTCGCTGAACTAACGTCCAAGTCTTCCACAGTGACCGCTTCCTCTGCCAGGATTTGAACTGCAAAAAAAGACATTTCCTTAATTAGACTCCGTGGGCATTTCAAATGAATTTATGGGTACGATAAAAATAAAAAATGGTACTACTATAAAACTTTGGGCAAAGTGACAAAATTTAAAAGGAAACCGAATTCTGTTTCTAAAAAAGGAAAAAGCATTTGCGGATGAAACTTGGAGCCAGTGGAACTCTAACTCGCGTAACGTGATTTCAGAGTGAACACCATATGCAATCTTTGCATGTATTCAATATTATGTAATGCCTAATTCGTAAGCTCTGTATTTCACATTCAGGAATAAAGATTCTGAAGAGGTTATCAGGTGACAATTGCAAAATTTACTCGTACTTTATTCGCAAATTCATAGTTTGTGGCATTTTTCAGCAGTTAACTGCCTACTTAAAACAAGATAAATGTTCGTTGTACTTTAGGAACATTACAGTGATAAAAGTCGAGACCGATCTCTAGTCCAACCACACCACCACGGAATCTAAAAAGCAAGATCCGTTCAGGCGCAGCCAATATTTACAATATTTGACTAGTTCGAGTGCCTTGCCTTCATAAAGCATATAAATTTTAAATGTAATGACTGTACTACACAAGAGAAAAATATAAATATGGGGTTGTATAACCTCCTTCGCAACATTGCCTACTAAATCAATGATTCCCAACCAAACCAGTGGGCCATGGCCCACTTGCTTGTCTTTTAGCACTATGTTAATAACAAAAGTGTACTTATTAAACCTTATGTAGACATGATGCCAACCTAGCAACATAGAAAGTGGGCCGTCGCCTAAAAAAGGTGGAGAATCACCGATCTAAGGTCATATGACAAAGGGAACCAACAGCTCTACCCGAGATTCGGATCAAATGTAGAATTCGGACCCCAGCCTTCTTTAGTTAGCTTTATAAGGCTAACACGAAAATATCACGACCTAACCTAACCAATCGTTAGGTTAACTGTACGCCCTTGACGATTGGTTAGGTTAGGTCATGATATTTTCGTGTTAGCCTTATAAAGCTAACTAAAGGAAGGCTGGGTCCGAATTCTACATTTGATCCGAATCTCGGGTAGAGCTGTTGGTTCCCTTTGTCATATGACCTTAGATCGGTGATTCTCCACCTTTTTTAGGCGACGGCCCACTTTCTATGTTGCTAGGTTGACGAAGGCATCTGGTAATCTTGTGAAACGGATATTGGATTAAAGGGGGACTCGACATTTCCGTCAACCACGAAAGATGACGATGAAACTGGGTGGGGAGGAGGACGGCCTCACCCTTCCCACCTGGATAACAAACCTTAAGAGGACAGATGACTTAACGTAAAGAGAAAGAACGAACAACACGCACAAACCTGTCGACTGACAGAAAACGGCACCAACCCACCTGACGCATCATCGTTGACAGAAATCATTCCAGAGCTGACGAAGAACTTCTTTTCACCGCCGTCAGACTCGAACACAGTGAGAACGCCAGATTTCAAGACGGCTAAAGTAGGTACGTGGTTTGGGAGGATACCAAAGCTACCGGAGAACGAGGGAACGTCCACTTGTCGTACGTCTGCTGCATTATAAAACACCTGCAATGAAAATTATACTGTACGAACCTCTGACGACGATACATTTCTTGTTGGTTTTCAAAACCAATTTAAAAGAAATACCAGAGGAGGTGCTTCACTATTTGTGGAGGAAAAAAAAAAGTAGCCGATTCCTTCCGTGTTCGAATCCAGTGCCTATCAGCCTCTTATGTAAACGTAAGGTAACATCCACGTCTCATATCCTCACACCCCCGAATAAATTGGAGGGTATGGTCCCAAGCCTGGGTTACCTTAGCCAGAATCAGTTAGTTAATGGTGGCCTGCCGCTTCGTCGTAACGTAAGATACAGAAAAGACAACTGCCTAACTACATGCAGCACGGAGATTCGAACCCACGACTCGACGGAGTCTCGGTACTACAGGCAGCGCCCGAACTGATTAAACAACGAGACGCTTTACTATAAAGACCTAAAAAAATGAAGAAAAGCAGGGTAAACAATAAATAAAATTCGCAGAACTATTACTCTGACCTTTAAAGTAGTTTACAGCATACTATACCGATGATTCGACTCCACTTCTCAACCCGCTTCACAAAGCGTCCCTCACAACATAACAGTCACTCCATGATTCGCGTTGGACGGCTATGGAACACCTGACCTCTGATCTTTCGGCTATCTCTGATTGGGGCAGAGAAAACCTTGTGGCTTTCGACGCCTCAAAAACTCAGTTCCTCCGTCTGTCTACTCGTCACAATTTTCCACACTACTGTCCCCTTACCTTCAACAATACACAACTCAATCCTTCCTCTTCTCTTAATATATTTGGCGTTTGCTTTTCTCGTGATCTTTCTTGGAAAGATCATGTATACTCTTTCCAAAACAGCTTGCTTCTAAGAGGTTAGGTGTGCTATACCGCATTCGCAGTTTCTTCACCCCCAACTCAGTTGCTGTCTCTGTACAGGGGTCTTGTTCGCCCCCGTATGGAGTATGCTTCTCATGTATGGGATGGCTCATCTCTCTCAGCCGTGCTTGACCTCGGTGGAATCAAAGGCTTTTCGTCTCATCAATTCCCCGCTTCTTAGTGACTGTCTTCAACCCCTCTCTCTCTCTTCACTATCGCTATTATAACAGACATTGCTCTTCTGAACTCTCTAACTGCATGCAGCACCAGACTTTCTACACTTTTATTCCTTTTCTGTCAACTCCCTAATCCAAGGGTTAATCGGTATTTTTAATCTTTCATCTACTCAACCAGTCAACTCCAGAACAATCTTCCTCCTGTCTATGACCTCCCATCTTTCAAATGTAGTGTCTCCTCCTCTTCTTCTATTGGGGGAGGGGAGGGGGGGCGCTTATGCGGACATTAGCCCTTGGCCTCCCCTTCCTTCCTGCATAAAAAAAAAAAAACGGTCCAAATCACACGACCTTTTGTTGCCGTTTTTAGCAGGGTTGTGGAGTCGGTCCAAAATTTTCCGACTCCACACATTGTAAAAAATCTAAAAATCCGACTCCGACTCCTCACATTTTAAATATACGACTCCGACTCCTCTAGTGTTTCACTCTATAATTATCATAATAATAAGACATTTCATCACCACCACACTAAGTGTGAAATTTTATATTTTATATTTAAATAAATATTAATTGTATATTCTGAAAATGTAAAAAAAAATATTAAAAAAAATATTAAAAAATATTAAAAAAACTTAATCTAGGGGCTATCAATGAATAAGGTTTATTGACCAAAAAAACTAAATAACCTAAATGTTAGTATTTAGGATTTAGAAATTAAGGGTGACACAGGACAGAAATTGGAGTCGGAAGTTTTTTACCGACTACCGACTCCGACTCCGCCCTGAAACGTGCGACTCCACGACTCCGATTCCACAACCCTGGTTTTTAGTCGCTGAATCGTGTTTTTTAGCGAGAATGTTCGGTGGATGCTGATATTTGCAACATCCCTAGTACTAGACTAAAGCTAGCCGTACACAGGATCGTCTCGCGACTCAACTTGGGTCGTGACGACTCGAGTCGCGTGTGATTTTACAGTGACAGAATAGGAGCCCCGCGGTCGCTGCAGCGTGCGGGGGCTCCCATTGTCAATGTAAAATTACACGCGACTCGAGTCGTTAGACGATCCTGTGTGCGGCCGGCCTAAGGTATACCACATGCGGATGCGGATGTAAAAATTTGACATCCACAGGAGCGGATATTCAGTTTTTGTATCCATGGATGCGGATGTGAAAATTTTTTTGATGTTCCGCGAATGTGGATATTTGCAACATTCCTACTTATGATCAATGAGGTGTGTGTAAAGTTTCGTCAATTTATGTTAAGTAGCTAAAAGAAATGTGGCATGGACCTCCATTTGACCTCTGACCTCAATTTGTGACTTGACCTTTGATGTAGAGGCCCGAGCATTACTCAAAACACATTTGTCTTATGATCATCAATTTATGTTGAGCATTCTAAAAGTTATGGCATGGACCTCTATTTGTGACTCACCTTGACCTTTGATGCAGGAACCTGATTCTTGCTCATGACAATGTCATGTGATGATCCATATGTGTATGAAGTTTCATTAATTTATGTTAAGCAAATCAAAAGTTGTCCTGGACACAAAAAAGCTCCATTTAATCTTTGACCTCTATATTTATCAGGGTTGGTACCCAAAAACCCACCTCAATTTACTTCTCAAACTTATTTTTAACTTTGCATAACCATATTATAAAAAATGCCGTCTTATATATTAACAACTATAAACTATAATTAATGTGATAAGGCCAATATAAACTAAAATTTCCAGAAACTATTTATTTGACGCGTTTCATTACGAACCTTATATCTAATACTGTATCTAATTTATCTATCTTCTAATTGGCTACCTATATCTAAAAATAAATCATGTTTCTTTTCAGCTTAATTTATAAAGTGATACCTAATATTGATTAATGATCAGTATGTTCAGCATCTTTTGACCTTAGGTGGCAGTAGATTCGAACCAACATTTCTGCCTTTTCTTTCCCTAACCTATTTCGCATTTTACTCCATACCGAGCCAAACGTTGAAAAAAATCTTTCCAATGATCCGGAACTGGCTGGACAACTATGAATAGATCTTATAAATTTAGCAAAACCTAATGGTAACCTGGTCTCTTTTTTTTTTATTTCATTTCAACAATTTTCCACCAATTACTAGCTGATGTAGAGCTCACTATACTCTCTCTGAATAAATAAGGAGGAAAAATTAGTGTCTCTTTTAAGCGGAATGCATAATATCCTGCCATGTATTCTGAATTTATTTCAATCAGCCATTCTTCAGCCTCTTCCTCTTGAACTCTATTCAGTTTTTGTGCTGAAAAATAATAGAAGTGTGTGGAAACAAAAATAAAGCTAATAATATAGATTATATAATTTATGTTATGGTATCTAATTTATGCTAATTGTTATCTAATATGGCAATGCCAGATGATTTGATTCAGATTAGAGAAAACTCTTCTGCCCCTACAGTCGAGTTACTTATGTTTTATATATTGATAGTAGTTAAGCATTTAGGTCCTATTTACCTTCATACTTTGGGTCAGTTATATTTGCCAAAAGATGACATGGCTCCATAGCTTTTTTAAATCTCTCAATAATATCTTCTTTGTATGGAGCTAATTTTTCATCTTGGATTAAATTGAGCCAAATTTCAACAGCATCAGATAATGTTGTATTATCAGCCTGCAACTGTAACAAAAAAAAAAAACTATAGTTATATATGGCTGAATGAAAACATCTGTAAACATTTAATTATGCAGTTAGAATTTATTTTTTAGTGTTAGGAGTTACAACACACAAAATGAAGTGTATTTTAATTATTTATTAGTAGTGCTTTAGGTACAGTATTCTATAAATAAAATGTGCACTTAAGTCTATAAAATATCTTGAAATTAATATTGGTATTTAAGTTAAGTAATTTAAACTGCATAATATAAACACACCTTATCTAGAGCATTTCCAACAAGTAAGAGTTGTGACTGTAAATTGAGTGCCTCTCTCTATATAGATAAGTTATCTATCAATTTTCTGATGATGTGATCAATGTCTTCAATATGCTCTCCTCTTATTTCTATATATAGAAAGTAATTTGACAAATAGGTTTTTATGCATTCTAACGAGAATTCCATCTGGTTTCATTTGGTAGTCGCGGCATCATACCTCCTTTCTCCATTAACCAACCCTAAAATATAAATTTTTATTACAAATATTGCTGGATTTGACAGCATAAATAAATAGCCTATGCAACTTATTAATGAGTCGTGAATTAGAATTCACACTGGTGACAGTGCTAATGCTAACATTGACAGTGCTAATGCATAAAAGTAAAGCTGACAGTAGCTAATTTATTGGATTTGTTTTTAGCTTACATGAGGTTGGTGATGGTTTTGGAAATATTTGTTAATTTCTACAACATGCTTGAGAACTGATTTTGGGGAGACATCTTTTTCTACCAAGTTTAGATGGTGTGCTGAACAGCCATAAGTAATAAGACTGTAGTTGTCCTCCTCAAGAATTTCTCTCATTCTTATCATTTTGTTTTCATTATCAGTGCATATAGCAAATACCTGAAAATAAAATGTCATAACTCGTAAGGAACTGAGCATTTGAGTATGACAAGGCGGAGAATTACATTCAGTTTATAACTAAAATAAAATGTACCTACAAAATAGTTATACTTGCATCAATGCCATATATTTCTTTAGTTTTTGTTATTGCTTCTCTAGCTAACTGCGCACAATATTCTGCTGTCTTTTTTGTACTTCCAGCATCTACTGCTGAAATCAGATATGGCTTTTTTCCATTATGAATACTGTGTGCAATAATAGGATCATTACCTACTGAACTCCAGCCATCTTGTATAAGGGTAATGGGTACAATCATCAAGATTAAGGTCATTATTCATTTCATGGATTACTTCATCATTAACTTTTATTAACAGATCAGATGCCAACCTTTTCCTGTTTGGTGGTTCATATCTTGATCTTAGACCTTTGATTAATTTTATAAATTCTTTATTTTCTAAAATGTTGAAGGGTATGTTAGCTGAAAAAAAGAACCTTGCAACTTGTAAATCTAATTCTTCCTTTTGGTCCACAGTCGTTCTTACCACAAATGGTGTAATTGTAATTGATCTTTGCCTTTTATGCTTTATTGGTGTTGAATGACAGAATGTGGATGATGAAGAACCTGCACTGGTGTCACTCATTTCAGGCACATTTTCACTTATAATCTTTGGATCATCTTTGCCAGAAGCCAAAGTTGGAGGAAGTGAATCAGTTTCAACTGATGCTCCAAATTCGAGTCTCAGCATACCTCTTGCCTCATTTTCAAAACATTCCACTTTTCTTTTACTGCATTTCTCTAGATGATGTTTCACTTTCAATTTTTCGAGTGATACTTTCTTTGCAATAATTGCATAGTACTCTAGTAGGCTGATCACTTAATAAAGTCACCTTGACTCTTTGGCATCTTAAAAATTTAAATTTGAGTTAGGTCTAAATAAAGCTGAGATCTGCTGTTAAGAAATAAAGGAAAGATCTGAAATTAAAATGGAGAAAATTCTAATGTCATTATTATCTCTCATAGTGAACTTTCTGTGAAATAAAGATGTTTTTTAATATATATTGTAGATTAGATAAATAAATTAATAAAATAATAGATATATTAGGCACTACATAATTATCAAACCTTTCTAAAAAAAAATTTCAACCCATCAAAAAACCAAACCCAAAAACCCAGTTGGGTTGTTTTTTTGTGTGGAAAGCCTGGGTTTTTGCCAACCCTGATATTTATGACCCTGACCTTCAATCCAAAGACCTGGTTCTTGCTCATGACACCATCCAGCTCTCCTCACTGACTACTACTACTACTATTGACCAACAAAAATGAGAAAGTCCAGAAATTTGAACTAAAAAATTAAATTGCAAATACATAACTTCAATTTGGCAAAATTCCAGAATTCAGATGCAATTTAGAGACAGTTCATAATAACTCAGTACTATGTTAGGCTAGGTTAGGTTAGTAATTATCAGAGGTGTAAAGTAAAAGTAACTTTACTCATGATCAGCTTTTTCATTTCCCCCAAACATTCTAGAAACACAGGACATACAGGCATTTAAATTAACCAATTACAGGCACTCTCTTTGTCTGCCAAAGTCTGCTGGTTGAAGTTACGTATTTGTTTTTTCACTACCTAATAAATATACTGTAGTTAGTACATACTTTATCATTGTTACAAAGCAATGTTCATCATTATCGATATTATGTTTGAGATGCTACTTTTTACTTTTACTACTCAAGTACGTATTAAAGCAGATATTTTTTACTTAAGTACATTTCAGGAATGGTACTTTTACTTGAATTTAAGTGCATTTTTGTCGAAGTAACAGTACTTTAACAAATTTCAGTACTTTTTACCTCTGGTAATTATGGACTCTCGTCTCCAAACTCTAGAATTTTACCTTCCATATTTTTTTAAGTAATTTGCACAGTAGTTATTAATAGAATACATAATCACTCCAAAAATGCAAAAGCTAAAATGATTGAACAAATATTTATTATAATTAAATTAATTGTATAATATAATGATATAAACTCAACAGTTTGCCTAGACCTTTGATCAGCTCACAAGAGCAAAATGTTATGGCTTGTTATAAATGCAACCATTAAAATTTCTAATATACAGTAAAATGCTAATACTCTTTAGCTACATAGCTAAAGCCTACTTAGGCCCAGTTGTATTCCCATTTCAAAGGTGGGTTACGTCTATAAGTCAGTTAATTTCCCACTCACCTGCATTTGGGATGCAAATGTGAAGGCCATGGGATTATCTGCATAACCCCTGACTCCTACATGGGAGATGTTGCGCACCAATCGTGAAGCTGATCTTGCAAACATTTTAACTGGGGAAAAAAAAAAAATTGTTATCTTCACTTTACCTACACTAAAAATATTAAAGCTAATAAATCACTAAGGATGGCCTTCTCATTTTTATGTTTGAATGTTTGAATGGTTACAGTGTCTAAAACCAGACTTAACCTATAGCTTTATATCAGTGATACCATGGTAACTTGTATTATAGGGCAGTAAAAACTTTCACCCTTGCCATTTCCCATTTCTTCAGATGTAGGTTTCCTCATAAAAAAATATACCTTATACGCAGTTTCACTGGTAAATGTCTAACACTGACACCATGAGAGATTCAGTAATCCTAATGCAACCTGGACAAGTTCCCCATCTGGATAAAATTCAATAGTCCACAGGCCCTAATTACTAACCTAATGTAACTAACCCTAGTCAACCTAAGCTAGCCTATTTTAACATATTACCAAATTGTCATGGACTCTGACTCTGACTACATCTGGATCTTAAAATTCACCCCCATTTGGTATATGATTTTAAGTGGATCACATATTTTTTGGAAATTTATGCAAAATAATCTGATGATCTTACCATTATAGTATAAATATACATAGGGCCACACTTTGATCCTAATAGTTGGCTCAAAAATAACACAATGGAAAATGCTCTCTCATATTACTTGATTTGAGAAAAGCACTAACATTATTTTACCAAATAGAACCTTTTTTCCAAGCAAAGTATGGAAAGAAGATTGTAATAAGAAAATGCTATCATCAGCAGCTTGGATAAGAATTAATATTAAATATTAATTAACGTTAAAATTGCCTTAAAGGTTGACTTATCCTCTATTCTTTCCACTCATCAGATTTCACTCCCTCGCTTTATTTTGATTATCTTTTGTTATGATAAAGTTGGAAGAAGTGACACCTTTCCTAATCCACTTCCTTTATCTTTGTATTAAACCACAAACAAAGAATCCATTTACTGGAAAACTACTTTCAGGTTTTCCTTTGAAGGGTAATAAAAACACCTTTCTTTATTACTGAATTATTGTTCATTCATAACTTTAATAACTAAATACTTTGTAAAGATTTAAAAATTATTGAAGTCTGATTTATATATTCTTTATTTTTGTGAAAATAAAGATTACTCTGGTGCAATTATGCCTTATCTTTTTTTTCACCTTCACTAGGTACCACTTGAACCTGTACCTGTTCCCACATTCTTTGAGGTCTTTTAAATTAGTGCATAGCAGTACTATATTAATATTGTTCACCATAACAACCTAACCTATGCCATCACCTTTCAGTTACTATCACAGCTAGGTTTGCCAGATATGTATGATGAAAAGTAGTATGGTTAATCACAAAAAGTAACCCAATAAACTGACTCCACTAAACTAGGAAGTTATTCCTCCAAAAAATAAATGAGAAAAAAATTAACAACCCTGATTGCCTAATCTAATCAATTCAATCCAACTTAATGTACCATACTGCTGCTAAATTATTATGAACTGTCTCCAAACTGTATTTGCATTGTAGAATTTTGCCTTAATAAGGAGGCCCATAAAATCTTGGTAGAGTTTGGTAAAAATATACCAAATGTGATAACATCAATTATGAAGCTAAACTGTTAGTTTCTGATTAATACTAGATTACTAGTAGGCCTATCATTACATGGGGAATTTGTGTCATTTTTCCTGTTATCTACAGGATTTAGAGTTGCTGCATTGATACTCAAAATCACTCTTCCCTCTTTTTTTACAATCTATAGCCAGTGCTGTGCCCACTAACTTCTAAAGTTAGTGCCACCAACTCTAATGCTAACTACCGTACCATAAAATTTAGCACCGCTAACACTAAGCATTTCAACAGTTACCACCACTAATGCAAATTTTTTTCTGAAACCACCTCAATTTATATATGAGGCATTTGGAAACAAAGAGGTGAAAGCTGCCATGGGTTCAAATGGCATCTTCGCCAGTTTGGTTCCAAACACCTCATATATTTTGCCTTCCATAATTTACTTACATATATTAGCACACACCTTAATATAATTGGTTGCTAAGGTACAAAAATGTGAAGTTATAGTCCAAAAATGAAAAAAAAATTTGTTGGAGTCAAGTTCCTTTTGTATATATTAATAGGGAAAACAAACCAACAGAATAAATTCTATTAAATTTATATGTCTATATTTAATTCAAATGCACAAACTGAAACCCAAAGAAATTATAAAATATTGATAAAGTAAATGTTCCGTTGATACAACAGATTACAAAATAAAAATGGATATTGCTGAAACAGTGATGTGACAAATTGCATTAATTTAAAAAGAAAAAAGTACTTAAAAAAAAAAAACTCTACATGATGATGTTATGATCAACTTGCAGTTAGTGCTGCCTCAGTATTTTATAATGGAGTTTGCTGTTGGCAAACAATTTTAGTACAAGTGGTTTTGAAAAATTAACAATTGACTTTCTCTAAAAACTTAGTGCCATTACCTGTTTTGCTAACAATTTTGAAAATTAGTGGCACTAACAATATCACTAATAAAAAATTAGCAGCACTAATCCCAGCACTGTCTATAGCTATGTCACTTCAGCCAAACTACTAGGATACTACTACCATAAGCTACTATTACAATCTATAAAAATAAAAATTTAATTAGCCTAGGCCTAAGCCCAACCCTTAATAATTTTAACATATGTATTTTCCAACTGCGGTATCTAGAGTGCAAAATTTATTTAGATTTCCTAATGTGTCTCATGATGTTTTCCATAAAGCTTTTGTGCCCTGTGTGTGAAACAGGTTTTAATTGAAATTACTTGCCCTCAATGTGTAGGGTTGGAATTTCCACAATGTCCTCACCCAAAACGTGTGTTGCAAATTTAATACCATCCTTAGAGGCTTAGATAGGGTACAAAATTTATGCTGTATTTCATTATTTAGTAAATTTTTTTCAAAAAACATAAGCAGGAGACCAGACTGCAAAACCTGCACAATTCTCACTCAATACTCCCATTTTTCAAATTTTCACTTTCCAAACAATGAAAATCTCATGCAATATAAAAAATAATTGCTCATGATATTTTGTGAAATTTTTATGCTGCGCTAGACTCAAAATTTGGAAAATAATTTTTTTTAAACAGGACCCACAATAATTTTGCAGATTTTGCAGTCTGGGCAGGTCTCCGAGGTGCCAGAAAATTTTATGAAAATGACAAAAAATAAGTATATAATTTAGTCCATATAAATGAAAACTGAAAAGTTATTTAAGATATGAAAATTTTAAATGAAAAAGTATTCATAACTTATTATATCCATGTGGAAATTCTACTGGCTCAGCTTGAAGTTACACCCTAAGTTACTTGGTATTGTGTGAGGGATAGGGTATTGGGGGAGGGAGGGTGAAATGATGTTCAACAAAAACAAAAAATATCTTTATTGCAGATCATTCACAATCCATTACATTACATTTAGAAAACATGAAGCCACTGGGGGCTATCGAGGTTATCCAAGTCATGAGCTATATTAAATCTTGCAAAACATCATTCTCAAGTCAGCTAATTAACATACAACTAGGCTATTTACTATGGGTGCCAATGAAGTTGGCCCTTGGTGAATTCAGCCCAGTGATCTTGGCCCTTTTTGGTGATTTTGGACCGATTATAATATGGGCCACGATCACTAACAGTGATATCAGCTGCTGTATATGTTAATAGGTTTGGTTCAGTTAGTGGGCTGAAGTAACCAAGAGTCAACTTCACCTGTATCCTTTTACTCCTCCCAAAGTAGCCTAGCACTTAACCTAACATACAAATACAATCTTGTCATACACTTAACTTAATATGCATATCAAGGGCAGATCTAGGCATTTCAGTAAGGGGGTCCAAAGAAAAAGGGCACCCCCTAAAATAAAAAGGGCACAGTACTAAAAACCATTTGTTAAAATAGACCATCAATGAGAGTGTAAAATCAATTGTACCATATTGTTTTACAAGATCAGTCTCATTCAAATATGATACAAAATAAAACTCTAATTTGAGTAAAACAGTTGTCAGAGAAAAATTTTCAAACAATTATAAATGTCTTGCCAATTAAAGACCTATCAAAATAAGATGATGATAAAAATAGTGATATGGCTGCACCAGTACTAAGGGCACCTATGAAAACTAGTGCAACTACAAATTTCAGTGTTCTTCCACTTTCCTGCATTAAATTAATTTACAGTTAATTGAATGCCTGGTTAGGTTAACTGTATGCTCTTGACAATTGGTTAAGTTGTGATATTTTTGTTAAACTAACAAAAATAAAAAATATCAACTTAACCTAACCAATCAAGAGCATACAATTGGGTGCACCTAAAGCACTCGTACATCTGGGACAGTGAACCTCGTGTCCATATCTCTCATTTGGGGTTCTTCAACTAGAATAATGTTATAATGTTTCAGACCAACAAAGACCCTAGGATCCACTCATGGCTGGTCTACCTAACTGTGTTCGTAATCGTGTATTGTGTATGTCCTCCGTGGTGGCGGAGGGGACCTACAATTTTACGTGGGTTCCGAACCACAAGAACATAAGAAACTTATTTAAAAACTGCCGGTAAATTGGCAACGACCAATTTTTACGAAACTAAATAATTATCAATTTAAAAATAATTAATTATCGGTTTAAAACTAAAGATAGAATTTCTTGGTCCAGAGGAGCAAGTCATAATAGACTACTATCCACAAATATGTTACATTCTATATCTATTTATAACGGACATGCAAATATATCAGATCCAAAGAATCCAGTCAATTTCATTACAGTATCCATCAAGTCACGGTCCATATCGATTGCGGACAAAGTCAAAATTTACAACCATATACATTATCAATTTAAAAATAATTAATTATCAGTTTAAAACTAAAGATAGAATTTCTTGGTCCAGAGGAGCAAGTCATAATAGACTACTATCCACAAATATGTTACACTCTATATCTATTATATAACGGACATGCAAATATATCAGATCCAAAGAATCCAGTCAATTTCATTACAGTATCCATCAATGAATGTGATCATCGAGATCGCTACCTTCTGAATTAGAAAGTTTTCCCAAAGGGCGATTTTCTTGGATGGAGAAACTGATCATTTCAGTGCTGTTTCACGGCAATTGCACCTCCAATACACTTTTGTTCAAGGGCCCCCTCCATGTGACTGCGTATCTCTTGTCTCAACAATTCTTTGGCCTTTTCTCGCATGTCACCCAGCTCCTTTGAATCGGGGATCAACTGCTGTGGCTAAAAGCAGTTTCTCATTTGAATTATGCTCTCGAAATCTCTGTTCGAGAGAATTGCCCAGCTGGCTCTTCAGAATCTTGACACCAGCATCATTTACTGACCACGCTGCACAGATTCCTTTTGACAGAGATTTGACTATAGGTAAAACTTCTGCTAAAAGTGAGTTTTCCTCACTGATTTTGAGCATTGCAGTTTTGAAGACAGCAAGCACGTCAATAAGCATGACCATAAGCTTCCATTGCATTGAAGTCAACATGTTTTCTAGGGGCCATTCAACATTATATTCAATGATAGCTTGCTTTTGGGAAAGGAGTCGCTGGAACATTTCCAGCTTGTAATTCCATCTGGTTGACACATCTTGAATCAGCTTCAGATGAGGCAAGTTAAGTCTTCTTTGAATTTATGTAGGTGCTGCATCGCGATGGTTACAGGCTCACTTTATATAAAGTGGTAATGAGTCATGGAAATTTCTAGAAATGTCGGGATAAATTGCAAACACACACACAACTTCTCAAGCAGCCAGGAAACTTCTATTTGGAAAACGCCCATTCTTTTTTTGGTACCAATACCAATACAACCATTGGTCGATGCCTAGTATGATATTGTTGTGCAAAGGGTGTGAGTTGTCCTACCTTACAGCAATTGAACATTTTGGCCATAATGATCAGGCATCAAACATTTTTCAAGGAACACAGAGTTCTCCCAACATTCAGACAATGCCCAAATTGTGGTAATCTGTGTTATTATTGCAAGGTTAATTTATCTATTAGGCCTTATATCTTTCCTTAAAATACATTTTTCTAGTGTATTTTCGTGTGCTTTGTTCAAATATAAACCTTCATTTCCTATGCAAATGTAAAGAAATAAGGATTTGTTTACATTATTTCAGAGTCATATTTTGTCATATCAGGAACAAACAACTTTAGGTTATTAGCGGGGGTGAAGGGGGTGGAGTCCCCTTGTTAGCGTTAGGTTTAGTTAGTTTTCATAATTTTTGGTTAATATATTGCTATTCACATGACCAGAAATGAAGAAATACAACTCTGAAGTAATGTACAAATAATCATATTGCTTTCCATTTGCACAGGAAATGAAGGTTATATTTGAACAGAGTACACCAAAATACACTAGAAAAACTTTTTTATTTCAACTTCAGGCCATGTCATTTGCAACATAATTAATTACCAACCAATTGTCAAGGGCATACAGTTGACCTAATGTAACCTAGGCCTAGTTGGAAATATTATCAGTCCACTTATATTAATTTAAGTTTATTACCATACTGAGGATACGTGAGAGAGGTCTTGGGCATGCCATGAGCTCGAAATATAGCGACAGCAGTACTATTGTCCCTCAAAACTTATTTAATAATGTCTAACTTGGACTTAAAATATCCAGCAGACACAGCCATTCTAAAGCAACTGTTGAATTCAAATTTTAGCACCAGACATGCTCGGAGGTGTCATGTGACAATGGGGCAGACACTAATTGGCTAATGACAACAACATGACTACATACGCACAGGACAAGATGGTCTGACAAGTGAATAATGACGCTAAAATTTAATAATTTTGAAAGTAAATATCTCGATAAATAGGAATTTCCGCCAAAATTAGTATAGAATAAAATATTCTTATTTTTTTTTGCTCTATCTCACTGTGTAAATATCAATATTGAGTTTGGTAGATGTGTTCTACCGAATCTTAACTGGTCAACTGTATGCTCTTGACCAGTTAGGTTAAGTCATGTTATTTTCATTAGTTTTAATGAAAATAACACGACTTAACCTAAACAATTGTCAAAGGTATACAGTTGACCTATACACAGTTGACCCAACTGGGCCTTCAATGGCAGACATTAGAATAACATTGAAGCCCCAGTTAGGTCAATGTATGCCCTAACCATGCTGAAACCTATAAATCCAAGAAGTTATGGAAAAATAAAATGTTTTTGGAGATGGTGCGCATTATTCCAATATACACCATTTTCAAATACCGAGAAATTGAATCTTAGGTATAAATTTTGGCCCTTTTCAGGGCCACATAATTGCATATCCTTTTGGAAGTATATTAATTTATAAAAACTTCCAAAATTATTAAAAAAATTAAAAAATTAAATCTTTTTCAAAATTTTTAAAAAATTAAAAGGTTAATATTTGTTTTAATGCTTTGTTCATTTTCGATAGAAGGAGACATTCTATGACAATTTAACATATAAATTCATATTCAGGACACCTTCAAACCTCAGGGAAACTGATAAAAATCAAGGAAATATAATAATTTTTTTTTATGGAAAAAAAAAAAAATTAAAAAAATTTAGACGTAAAAAGCAGCCATTATAGGCCATTGACCGAGTATTTAGCTTTTAACGCTGTTAAAGTTTTAACGAACGTCGCCCTCTCCAGTTTTATGGGGAGACATCTCGTGGCAAAATTAGGAAGCATAGGTCAAAACAACCAATTAAAAATCGTTTTTGTTTCACGTGACCTTATCCGACCAATCAGAGACGTACATTTTTAATCTCTGATAATGCATACTCAGTTTCTCAGTCTCGTCTTCATTATGATTTGTGAAGGTTGTAATTTGGATTACTATAAATTAATACAAGATATTTATAAGAAAGAAGCCGGTGCTGAAGCTTTCTTTACGAGTCACTGTCTCTTACCTAATCGTGTTATTTGTCCGCAGTGTGGTCGTGAGTGTAATTATAGAAGTTGCTGATCAATATTATTGCACAAGATTGACTAGGGATGAGCACGGCAGAAAAAAAAAGTGTTCATTCTCTGTTTCCCGTCGGAAAGGCACGTGGGTTGAAAAATCCCACCTCAAACTGTGGCAAAACTTATTGTACGTTGGGTTATTCTAGGTCTGTTTAGGTTAGGTTAGGTCTGTTTAGGTTAGGTTAGGTCTGTTTAGGTTAGATTAGGTCTGTTTAGGTTAGGTTAGGTCTGTTTAGGTTAGGTTAGGTCTGTTTAGGTTAGGTTAGGTCTGTTTAGGTTAGGTTAGGTCTGTTTAGGTTAGGTCTGAACCAAAACACATTTTTCTGGTGTTTTTGGGTGTGATTTGCTCAAATTTGAACTTCGTTTCTTTAGGAAATGAGTCATTTTTGAGAAATTTTCAATTTTAAAATTTCTCAAAAATGGCTCATTTCCCAAAGAAACGAAGTTCAGATTTGAACAAATCACACCACAAAATACCAGGAAAATGTGTTTTGGTTCAGAAAGGAGGAAAAGCACTAAAACAATAATTACCAATTAAAATTCTGACCTATTTCTCAGTATTTGAAAACCTTTATATTGAAAATTTCACAAAAATCTGACCATAAATAAAGAAATTATGCAAGGGGTACTTTTACTTTAGGTGTGCCTACAGTTGACCTAACCAGGCATTCAGTTAACCATAAATTAATTTAATGCAGGAAAGTGGAAAAACACCCAAATTTGGAAGTACAATGTACAGAGACATGCAAGAAGTAAATAGACACCCTTAATTTTATGATAAAATGTATGCATCCATTTCTTTGCCATTATTATGACTAATATTCGTTTCCTACATTTCTATCCTTGAAGAAGGACTTATACCAATATTCTCAAGTGGTCAAATTGAAAAAGACAGCTGCCTGTTCATGGAAGATGGAGCCCCATGCCACACTGCAAAAAAGACAAAAGAATGGGAGGAGCGAAATGGTATCAAATGACTTCCTTGGCAGAGTCAGTCCCCTGACATGAACCCCATAGAACACATGTGGGCAATACTAGACAAGACTTTACGTAAAAAGCCCAAAAAACCAGCAACACAATCAGAATTATTGAATCTTTTACGCCAAGTTGTTACAGCAAAATCTGGGCTGTCTATTTACTTCTTACATGTCTCTGTATATGGACAGACTCAAAATAGAATTTGAATAAAATAAAATAACCATGATCTATTTACAAAAACAAAATGTGTTTGTTTTCAGAGGAACACACATTATTCAAATAGGTCACTTGCACTTGAAAAAAGGGCATTTGCAAGAAAATGAGGGAGGATCCGGACATCGCCGACTCTCCTACTTAGACCCGCCCTTGCATATAAAAATGAAAATGCTCCTGCATGGCGAAGGAACAGATGGCATTGGGTGCCTTGGCCCAGAAAAGAATGGAAAACACTGGCTCTAGCCATATCATAGTCTGCGTACAATATGCCTACTTAACCGATGTCTAGCAAAACTAATTTGAGGTTAGCCACATCAAGATCTGGGGCAGTTGCAGAATTAGGCCTACCCTATTTTCTCTAAAAATTAAGTGAATTGATTTATTGACGCTAAATCTTCTTTACTTTGTAAAGGGGAAGTTTGGAAGTCTACCGTAATTAGTAGAATCCTAACACAAAAATTAAGTTATACAAGCCTCACCGGGTATCTTGCAGCGGAACAGCTGATAAAAAGTAAAATTTTTAACCAATAGCCATACAGTATGGATTTACATTTGAAATTTTTTTTTAAATTGTAATTACTAAGGTAATAATTTTAAAAAGAAATTTATACTAAGATCGAATATTATATAATTTGTATGTTGTTGATTGAAAATATGAAATAATTAAATTGAATATGTGACTAATGGTAAAACAAATTCAAAACTAAATAACACATAGTGACATCATGTTGGAGATACCTATATAAACAAAGGTAAAATAAAAAAATATATACACAGTTGCAGAATGGAAGAGACTTGCTTTCAGCGCTAAACCCTAGAATTTCAAGACTTATGTTTCTTTCTGCACCAAAAATTTTATATTTATGAGTAACTGTAACTTAAATTTTAAAAAATTATTATTATTATTATTAAGTTTAACGGAGGCCACTGTTTTTGACGAAATCGAAATTTGCTACAAAGATCGTGACTGGCCGAAATTGGTCACGTGGGAAATAATCAATTTAAAAGGACCATCTAATCTAATGTAGTCTAGACTCTAGTCTGCGTGAAACTTAATATTAGGTTTATCATTACTGCTTCACTTGTAAATTCTAGTTTAATATAAAGGTTTACAATAAAAAATAGTGAAGCAATTTTTTTAAAAATTACTTTACAAAATTGAGGTATGTGGAAATCCTTTGCCGTAGAGACCCAGTATAGGGGTATTCTAATTCGCAGTATTTAGCAATTATCCACAGAGATTAAATGGATTTTTAATCTTTCTACATATTCAGAGAAATATAATTAAACTATATTCTCGCAGCTGATGTATTTAATATACGCGCAACACATTCAAAATGCTTAACACCTAAAACAATTACAGTACAATTTCATTTTGCATGAAAATATCTAAAAAATACCAGCTGCCACTTATTTTTCTCTCTAGAACCATTTATTATTTTTTTTTATGGCTATGTCGATTTTCATAAGGCGCCTGCAGAATCTGCCCATCGATCGGCTCTTTAAATAACGCGGTATTACACTCTGACATGAAATGTCATAGGAACGATACAAGTATATTATATAAGCATTGTATATACTCGTATAACTTCATGGAATAAGCACGAAATGACATCTGAAAATATTTGTCATTCACGGATGTCTCCGCCTACGGAGGCAGGGCCTGTACATCTCTCTCCAAAATGTATTCAGAACGGTGGGTTAGAGCAGATGAATTGTCCAATCAGGAACCATGTTTCATTTCTTCCAAAAGGTGACCAATCAGAGGAAGGAAAACATTTTTACGCCTTAAATCCGATACTACTGTAGGACTTATTTTTTTGTGTATGGGTATCAAGCAACAACTTTCTTTTTTTTCAGGATATTGTTTATTTCAGACATATATAGCACAGATACCTGCCAGAATAAAACAACCGCAAGGAAAATCACATGATAAACAATTTATTTTACACACAATATGTACAATGAAGTACGTAATCAGTCCATATAAAATTATAGAAAAACAATGGAGTTTTTGCTATTGAGCTAAAGATATCAAAAGCTTTTGATAGTCTGGCACAAATCCTTAATTTCCAAACTGCCCTCTTTCGGTTTCTGTCCTTCTATCTGTGCCTTCATCTCTGATTCCCTTTCTGGCCGATCTATAGCTGCGGTTGTAGATGGCCACTGTTCTCCTGAAGCTATTAATAGTGGTGTTCCTCAGAGCTTTGTCCTGTCACCCACTCTTTTCCTTTTATTTATCAATGATATATTAAGCCGCACTTCCTGTCCTATCCACTCCTATGCTGGTGATTCCATTCTTCGCTTCTCCACCCGCTTCACAAAGCGTCCCTCTCAACAGTCACTCCATGATTCGCGTGGGACGGCTATGATGCACCAGACTTCTGATCTTTCTACTATCTCTGACTTCGGTAAAGAAAACTTTGTGGTTTTCAATGTCTCCAAAAACTTCATCTGTCTATTTGTCACAATTTTTCACACGACCATCCCGTTACTTTCAACATTACACAATTCAGTCCTTCCTCTTCGCTTAGTATTCTTGGCGTTTTCTTTTTCTTGTGATCTTTCCAGTACAGGGCCCAGGGGTGGATCCAGACATTTCAGTGAGGGGGGGGTCCAGAGAAAAAGGGCATTCCCTATATAACAAAAAGGGCACAACAGTATATATTTTCTTGAATAATCACTTGGTTCAATGAGCGAGTGCAGTACCAATTTTATTGTTTTATTAGATATCAATCTTATTCAAATAGACATAATGAAAATCACAATTTCAAATGTCTTGCAAGTTAAATTAATAACTAACAATATTAGATGAAGATGCTACCGTCACAGACAAAACAGTTGTGGGGTTGAATGCGCATCATCGCATGATATGTGACGGTTACTTTAAACGGGAAAATTAGTGAGGGAACACATCTGTTGCCTGAGTAGTAATTATCCTTAGACCTAGAACCTCCGCCACACCCTCCACAGAGCACGTCTGACCAAACGGACCAGAATATTAATGGCTTATCAGTAAACATACCTACCTGTCTTTTACTCACATGTCACATTTAATGGCAAGTCATCCAAAAACAAGCTTTTTCCGAACGGGGTCCCTCAAGGCTCTGTTCTCTCACCAACACTCTTCAACTTATACATGCATGACATTCCAACACCCATAGATAACAAGCTTACATTATCATCATATGCAGATGACATCACTCTAACATCCACCCACAACAACATCGACACCGCTACAAATAACCTACAAACATACATAAACAGTATACAAGACTGGCTCACACACAATAGACTCAAAGTAGCGCCCACAAAATCAACCATCACCTTGCTTACAAGCAACACAAAAGAACACCAGGTAATTCCACAGCTTACACTAAACAACATTCCACACACTTACAGGACCAAAATACTTGGGGTCACATACAACACATCATTATCTTTTGCAAACCACATTCAGGATATTAAAAACAAATGTACGTCAAGACTTAACACGCTTAGGGTACTAACAGGCACAAACTTTGGACACCAGCAGGAAACAACATCACTCATATACAAACAATATATTCGCTCAGTTATGGACTATGCTAGCCCATGCTGGGCACCCATTATCTCAAACACACACATAAACACCTTACAGACAATACAAAACAACGCACTTCGTATCATTACAGGATGCACTCAAACAACACCAATAGAACACCTGCACACAGAAACAAAAATACTGAAAGTTAGAGAACATTTAGACATGAGGGGAACACAATTCATGGCAGCAGCGACAACTAACCCACAACACCCTTGCCACTAAATGTACAATCACGCACCGACACCTCGCACCATTAAGGTAACACCAGAGACATTATAACCAAATACTGCATTCCATACCACGCCCCACAGACATCACACAGTACAGAAAACACATACACACACACCTAACCCACAAAGCACTGACACGACTCGGTCCGAATGCGGTCCTAGGTGCGAAGCCGCCACCCATTAACAGGTCAGAGATCAGCCTGAGCAGATCGGATCGAGTTAACTTAGCACGATTCCGATGTGGACATCACTCCAACTTACTAACATATAAACACAGACTAGACAACTCCATAGACGACACCTGCCACCTGTGCCACGACACACCACAAACAATTGAACACATTATGACAGACTGTACCGCTCTAGCACAACAACGAACACAACACAACATCACTAGTGCGCTGAACCTCTGGTCCACTCCGAAGAGGGCGATCGGTTACCTGCGTGCCGCCGGCTTGCTCGATCAGGGTGGGCTGATCGGCTAAACAACAACAACAACAACCCGTCTTTTATTTGTAACGACTGAAAAAAGGGCACCTTAAGATATTGAGGGGGGGTCCGGACCCCGCCGACCCCCACCTAGATCCGCCCATGGGACCGTACCAAAGGAGGGCGAGCGGTGCCGGTGCGGCCGCCCAGGGCGCCTACGTGTGGGGGGCGCCAAATTGTTGGTCTTAGAGCTGCCATTTAGAATGAAATTTGGATTTTTAATTAATTATGTATTAATTACGTATTATGTATTGTTTATGTATTAAATAATTATGTATTTCTATCACAATTAATTTGTATATGTTCCGAATTTAATCGGGTGGGGGGCGCATAAGGAATGCCTTGTACAGGGCGTCAACACAAGTTGGTACGGCCAGTGGCGGATCTACTATGAAACTAATGAAGCTTAAGCTTCAGGGCCCCTAATCCAGGAGGGGCCCTGAAGCAACTTTTTTTTTAATGAGTGAATTTTTCAACAAAATCGATGGAGTTTTTTTAAGTGTTTGTTATTAAAATAAGACTATTTTAGTGATAGAATCATAAGCCAATGGGTTGAAGTACTTAATATTGACCTTAGAATATGCTCTAATACCCATTTCATATGGCCTCAAAATGCCCCTGTAATTGGTCAAATTTCAAAATTTTCTCGGGGGCTTGCAGCGCCCGAACCCCCAGCTGTATGGGCTCGCTGAGCTCGCCAGAATCTATTCATAGTCTACATTTTGGCAGCTGGATCCTCGAATCCTTCGTTGGTGCACGGCTTAATAGTTCTATAGCTCAGCCCTTAGGCTAGAGCCAATCGGAACCATAAAAAGACATCCGAATTCTCAATTCAGGCTGCACTCGTCTCACCAGTGACTTTGACATGTGAGATAACCCAGTACAGCAATTTTAATCAAAATCTGAGATGTAGTGGTTAAATTTTTAAAAAATTTGTGGTGATTTGCCATAGAACAACCCCATTGAAGAAGATAACAGCGGTTACCCAGACCTCGTTGCTGGTGGGAAGGGGCTCAGTGTATGGCCCATTTTCAAGGACACCACCCCACCACCCCGTTCTCCGCCATTTGGGCCTCGAGGTCCTTGCAAGGGCAGCAAGGCCCTTTGAACCTTGTTGGATGTTGCCCTATTGTTGCTGGTTGCGAAGGGGCCCCCATAACAGTTCAAGCTTCAGGGTCCCAAAAATGTAGGTCCGCCACTGGGTACGGCCCTGCACGTATACTCTCTTTCTAAAACAGCTTCTAAAAGATTAGGTGTGCTGCTCCGGCTCCGCAATTTCTTCACCCAGACTCAGTTGCTGTCTCTGTCTTGTCCGCCTCTGAATGAAGTACGCTTCTCATCTGTGGGTGGCTCAACCCACACAGCTCTACTTGACCAGGTGAAATCAAGGCTTTTCTTCTCATCATTTTCCTACCTCTTACTGACTGTCTTCAATCTCTCTCTCTCTCTCTCTCTTCGCCGCCTCATTGTTGTACCACTCTTTCTTCACTATCGCTATTATAACAAACCCTTCTCTTCTGAACTCTCTAACAGCATGCCTCTTCCCTTAAGAGGAGCACGCAGTACTCGATTTTCGACACATTCTTATTCCTTTCCTGTCCAA
The DNA here is from genome assembly GCA_023014485.1 of Bathynomus jamesi. Lineage (NCBI taxonomy): Eukaryota > Metazoa > Arthropoda > Malacostraca > Isopoda > Cirolanidae > Bathynomus > Bathynomus jamesi. The sequence continues at coordinate 655,428 of JAJOZX010000845.1, read as the reverse complement.
CTCTCTAACATAAGGATTAATCTGTATTTTCAATTTTTCATCTACTCAACCGATCAACTTTGGAACAATCTTCCTCAATTCATCTTTCCCCCTGTTTATGCTTCAAATTCCATGGGTAGATTTTTCCATACTCGATTTTAAAGTTTCAAAACATCACGCTTGAAAGCCGAACAAGGAAAGGTAAAACAAAACCCAAAATACCTGTGGATCTATAACTTTATTTATTTAATATATATATATATATATATTATATATATATATTATATATATATATATATATATATATATATATATATTATATATATATTATATATAACGAAAGGTTGCTGTATAAATATATATTAGTTTTATATATATATATATATATATATATATAACGAAAGGATATATAACGAAGGTATATATATTATATATATATATATATTATATATATATATATATATATATACCATAAAGATTTGTATATTATTATGCTGTATTTAGTGGGTTTATATATTTACAAATGTATTTTATATTTTGCATGTCGAAAATATATGTTTTATTTTATAAAACAGTAAATAAACTAAAATTAAAGTCATATGACGTATTAAAGAGAGAGAGAGAGAGAGAGTTTATTAAATACTAAAAGTTTAAAATCACTATGGAAACACGATGACGTCATCATAGCTGGTCGAAAAAAGAGTGTAGGGAAATGATTTCGTTCTTACACCGTGTTACACCCTTTTCAGCTGCATGGTTGAGTTTTTCTTAATTAATACATGTTAAAACTACACTCTGGACCATGTTAGGCATGAATAAAAATTGTTAATTTGTTATAACAACTATTTTATATAACGTAAAATGTTGACAGGGACATATCGTCACAATGATAATGGTAAATAGTAATTTAGTGATCATTGGCGCACCCATCAGGAGGGCAGTGGGGCATTTGTTCCCACCCCCAAGATGATTAGATTACCTTCCCTTCCTTGTATAAAAAATAAAATTATCTATGATGTTACTGACATTTTGGATGAGATCGATTAAAAAAAGGCACGAACACTATATATATATATATATATATTATATATATATATACACACACACGAGGGTAATTCAATAAGTATCCGCACTTTTTATTTTCACATCTGATACATTATAAACACATCACTTCTCAACATAGTCTCCCTGTTTCTCAATACACTTAGTACAGCGATCTACGAGCTTCCTAATGCCATCACAAAAGAATGTTTTTGGCTGTGTGCGTAGCCAGTCATGCACCGCCTCCTTCAGGTCATCATCGCCTTGGAATCGCTGACCTCTCAAAGCGTCTTTTCGTGGTCCAAACGGGTAAAAATCCGAAGGTGCCACGTCTGGACTGTAGGCTGGATGGTCGAGAACTTCAAATTTAAGTTCTTGAAGACATTTTCTGGACTAAGTGTACTAAGAAACAGGGAGACTATGTTGAGAAGTGATGTGTTTATAATCTATCAGATGTGAAAATGAAATTGTGAAAATAAAAAGTGCGGATACTTATTGAATTACCCTCGTGTGTAACCCCCCCCCCCCCCCCCCCCCCCCCCCCCCCCCCCCCCCCCCCCCCCCCCCCCCCCCCCCCCCCCCCCCCCCCCCCCCCCCCCCCCCCCCCCCCCCCCCCCCCCCCCCCCCCCCCCGACCTACAAAAAAAATTCCTGGATGCGCCACTGATAATGATAACTCATATAAGTGGAGAAGATAAATTTTAGAACTTTGCTATTTTTGGGAATAACTAATATAAAAAAATATTTCTAATTTAAATAAGTGATAAATTGGTTAACGCTGATAAACTTCTATGATAATGTTTTAGAAAGTCATGCCAGGGAAGGGGACCTTCGGCTTAACGTGGAATCCAAACCACCATCTTCCAAAGGTCGATATATCATCTAAATGCGGATGAAGGTAACTCATTCAATCATTGATCAGACCCAACGTAGGGTGTTTCTAAAGTCGCGCAACTCTATATATACACACGCCTCAAACTGAACCCAATTAACGTACAAACAACACTGGAAAATAGGAAAGGTAGAATGTGTAGTGTTCCCAAACTAAAGGCCTGACAAGGGACACTCTCAACACTGAAGGAAAATAGCTTGGTTGTCAGGGAGGCCAAGCCTTTTTAACCAACTTCCAAAGGACCTCAGAAAAGTCGCAGGGATCAAAATTAAAATATTGAAAAGACTAGATGCCTGGCTCAGAACGGTACCAGATGAACCGGGTGTGCCTGGTTATGCGCGATAGAGATCGCAAGAAAGTAACTCGCTCCTCCATCAGGCCAGGCCTGGAGGTGGGGCCACCAGCTTGACCTTCGTGTGAAGAGAGACTGTCGCACGGAACTTTCACCAGGTTTACCAGTCTTATATACGTATAAAGCGTTATATACAGTGTACACTCGTTTGCGCAACTTTAGAAACACCCTGTATAAACATTCTAGATGACTCATTAAAATATTACACAGACATGTAGATAAAATCAATTCACAGACACGTGTGTGTGTGTGTGTGTGTATTTATATAAGTGTACGATGGCGTAGCCAGGAATTTTAGGCCGGGAGGAGGGAAGGGGACCCAGACAAGAGAATGTACCAACAATAAATCTGAGCATTTCATTCTTGTGTAAGAGTTAATCAGCAAGCATTTAAAATATGCAATAATAATAACCAATGGGAAAGGCTAGAACCTGGTATAGCGCTCATGCCATACGAACTAGGCCCATTACGCTAACTCCTGTATTACTATTACCAGCACCATCGGGAGTCGAAGCCCCGACCTCAGTGTTTTCACCACAGACATACTATATCAACGTAAACCCGCTACTCGTACTGAGTCCTAAATCGTAAAATTTCAGACCCTGGTTTTCACACTTCACCCAAAACTTTATAATTATAAAACATTATAACTTTTAATTTTAAAGCATTTTATTATTATTATTATTATTATTATTATTATTATTATTATTTGTAAATTTTAGTTAAATAAATGTTTTAGATAAAAAATAGCAAAAAGTTTTTTAATTGTACGAAATTGAGGTATGTGGCAATATTTTGCCGTAGAGATCCTATGTACTAGACTTATAGTCTTTAATTCACGGTTTTTGGCAACTGTCGGGAAGTCACGTGCACTTTTAAGCCTTTTTTACATTATACTGTATATATACATATATATAAAAACTATTTTGCTAAATATGATGTATTTAATATGCGCACACAATATATTCAAAATGTTCAAATTTACAGTAAAAAACAAGTACAACTTCATTTTGCAATTTGCACTCATGGAAACAAAACAATTCATTTTTTCAGTTTTGTCGACTTTCATAACGTAGCGGCAAAAGCAGCTCATCAAACAGCTGTTTAAATAAGATGGTGCCCAGTTTATCCCACACACTATACGTCCGTAGTCTCATGGGCGATGGTTCAAGTACACAATACTGAGTGTATGTAATAGGGCGGGTCATACTATGCATTTTTTTTAAATCAATGGAGAGGGGTGTTCAAATGACATATTTTGGTGTATAGAACACAATTCTGAAGAAAATATTTAATTCTGATAACCCTAACCTACATCATTTTGCAGTGGATTATTTATTATTAAATTGTTGATTATTTTACTATTGTAGTTACCCCAGAATATGTCTTCTCACCTTTTCTATCATGGCTGCTCACGTTATCTCTCATAGAGCATTGTTCTAACTAATTCATATAAACACATATAATGTAATTCATATAATAATAATAATATTTAAATACTCAAATAAAAAGGTGTGCCATTCCACTTAATTGTAATTATCATACAGTTTGGTATATGAAATATTTTGACGGTTTTCTGGCGCGCATAAGGCCATTTTCTGAGCCACCTTTCTCAGAGGCTAGAATGTAACGTTTCAGAACATTCTAAAACATTTTGTGAAATATTTGAAGTGACTCATGATTTATGAAGCTATTTTACCAGTAGCAGAGAAGGCAGCCAGGAAGGATGTTAAGAGATTTTTGGCAGATGGTGATGATCTGGAATTGGAGAGAAGTGGTGATGAAGATGAGTTTGTTCCTGAAGTTGAGCTCTTCCCTCAAACTGACCCTGAGCCAGCAGCTTCGGCAAAGGTACAGAAAAATTATGATGAGATTCAAAACATTGCCCTTGCTAGTGTAAGGTATGGCATAGGGCTGAGGCCAACTGCAGCGATAGCAACAGCAGCAGCTCTGATTGACGCAGGAATCATCACAGAAGACAATACAAGTAAAGTGATTGATAAGAGCAAGGTCAAGAGAGCACAGGAGGAGAAGTTGATGAGAGAGCTGGGGGAACAGTTCGAGAAGAAGTGCAGGGAGGAGGGGTGGATCTCTTGCATCCTCTTTGATGGGCGGATTGACCTGACCAATGTGATGATGGAAGCTGAGGGCAGTGACCAATCTTTTCCCGCAAAGATCAAGGAAGAACACTATAGTGTTGTTAGTGAGCCTGGCAGCTACTATCTGTTCCACTTTACCCCAGAGAAAGCAACTAAAGAGGAGTCACATGCGGAGAAGATTGCTAAGGTCCTGTTTGCCTGGCTGAAAGAGAGGGGTTATGATAAGACCTTGTTGGCCATTGGAGGAGACTCAACAAATGTCAACACTGGTGTGAAAGCTGGAGTAATGCGGAAGCTGGAGCTGCACCTGGGGAGAAAGCTGGTCTGGTTGGTGTGCAACCTGCACACTGGTGAACTTCCCCTGCGCCATCTCATTGTTGACCTTGATGGCCCTACTCTGTCAGACAAAAAATTATCCGGGCCAATAGGAAAGCTCCTCGATTCTGCTACAGACTTTGATATCAATCCAAACTTCACCCGAATCTCTGTTGGACCTCCACTGATCAAGCTTCCTGACAAGGTCATTCAAGATCTCTCAACTGATCAATACTATGGCTATAAAATTGTCTGTGCAGTCAGGGATGGAGTACTTCCTGCAGGGCTGGCTCTGTTAGAGATAGGACCAGTAAACCACAGCCGCTGGCTCACCACAGCGAACAGACTTCTCAGGCTCTGGGTGTCAAAGCACGGACTTAAAGGAAAGAACCTGAAGATTCTGCAATTCATTGTGGAATTCATCATTGGAGTGTATTACCTATGTTGGTTCAACGTGAAGGTCAAGCACTCCTGGATCGAAGGGCCTAGGCACATCCTCTTTCAGCTGGACTGCCTCAAGTCCCAGAGAAAGGAGGTGCTGGATATTGTGATGCCAACTGTGAGAAGATCTGCTTGGTATGCCCACAGTGAAGTCATCCTCCAAACACTACTCTGCTCTGAGGATCAGAAGGAGAGGATTGAAGGGGTGGAGAGAATCCTGGCCATCAGGGAGAGGGGACCCGGACACTCAGCTGGGGGACTCCTCTGTTAGGAGCAGAAGGACACCTGACATCAATTGTGATGCTTCCAGCATCGGTGACTTGATCAGCTGGTCAGAAGGTGTGTCAGAGCCACCTCTCACCTGCTCTCTAAGCACCTTAGAGGTGAAAAACTTCATCAACACCCCCATGGAGGTGCGCAACTAGCCTTGCCACACACAAAGCATTGAGAGGGTTGTTAAAATGGTGACTGAGGCTTCTGCTAAGTACTTCTCACAGGAAAAGAGGGATGGAGGGATCAGGGCTCAGGAGACCAGCAGGAAGCTGATGTCCAAGTCTGAGTCAAAGCAGGATTTGTGCAACCTGGCAAAGTTCAAGATGTCAGGAGAATGATCTTTGTAATTATATCCAGTGATATACATGCAGTTCACCTATTAATAAATATATGTAAAGTTGATTTGGCTTTGTCAATATAAATGATTTACCTTATATCTTTTAATATATTATAAAGGGGTTCAAAAGAGTAAAATTGGCAATTTAGAAATACAAAATGATGTAGGTTAGAGTTATCCTATCCAAAAAAAGCTCATATTTGAATTCCCCATGTAAAAACACATAATTTAGACACCCCTGGTGGTAGGATTTCCTTCAGATTCATGTTGTCACCTGAGTACGACCCGCCCTAGCTATGTAATGTATAACGATTTGCCACACACACACACACTATATATATATATATATATATATATAATATATATATATATATATATATATATATATATATATATATAAATAATTTATCTTGGTATTAAATGAGAAAACAAGTTCACTACTGACAAATATGTAATAATGACAAATGCACGCCCCTCCCTGTGGTACAACACAGAGTTATGCATATTTATTCTAGGCTAGGTCACGTCATCAGCAGTTAGTTTTCTCTACTTTCGTGTCAAAAATCAATTGTATCAATGACAAAAGTATACAGCAGCGTTACAATGTATCGACAGCACTCGACTTTCACCACAGCATGGGGGCATGGCCCCCAGCACCCCTTGGGCTACGCCACCGTACGTGTGTATGTACATAAATACACATATAGGAATAATATATATATATGTATATATATACACACAGGGTGTATCATAAGTCCGTTCTCATGGGTATTTTATGTTAATAATGTTTTGTATTTACACTTCAGATAATGGAGATACGGGGGTGACTATACAGATGAAGAGAAGGTAGAAAGTGTTTTGCTCCATGTTGTTGGTAGAAGCCGCTAGAGGGAGACACGTCACTTATTCCATGAACGACACCTTGATTCGCTGACTTGGCAATGACGTATCAAGGTGGCGTTCATGGAATAAGTGACATTCCTCCCTCTGGCTTTTACCAGCAGAATGTAGCAACCCATCTCTACCTTCTCTTGATTTGTATAGTCACCCTATATATATATATTATATATATATATATATATATTACAAAAAATACTTTTTTATTAAAGTTTATGTTTAGGTTCGTTTATAAATATTTAACTTATTTCAACAGTATCAAGATATGTCAGTAATTCTAGGGAACTATTCGCTTTTTGAGCATGTAGTGAAGTCTTTTTTTCTCTCTCTTTCTCAATGACCCTCTTCTCGCCGGTCAATGTTAGAGACACGCAACAACTCTAATAATTACAGCCATCTCGCGAAGTACAATGAGTAGAGTTACCGAAATTGCTCATTATCATCATCATCATCACCCAGCAACAACAACAGAAGCCGTGGTTGAGGGAGGGGGTTGTGTTTAGTTAGTTGGTTGTGGTTTAGTTTGTTGTGTTAATCGTTAAAGAAGTTGTCGTCGTCGTTTGGGTTTTTAATGCTTGGTTTATAAGGAACGGGAACAGGTGGTCCGTTGATAAGTTTCTTGAGCTTGATCTGCTTTACCTTTTGGTTTTGAGCCTTGAGTTTATCTCGGAGTTCCTTGAGGTGAGCTTCCCTGAAAACAGTAGAGGAATAACGTTAGAATGACAACTTGAAGACAGCGTTTACAAAGCTCTCAAATTGTAATGTCTCTCCACCAACATCTTAGATTTTACGCCTTAAAACTTATTTGAATTTATTAAATATTTTTGTAGTGGTATTTCTTGACCAATTTATGGGTTATTATATACAGAAGCCAAACACATTAAACGAATTAACAGTTATTACATTGCATATATATATATATATATATATATATATATATATATATATATATATATATCCATACAGGGACGTAGCCAGGAATGTCCCAAGGGGGGGAGGGCGAACTTGAACTACGTTCGTCAGGTTCCGTGGTGAATCAGGCGAGCCCATACAGTTAGGGGGTTTGGGGGAGATCTGGAAGTTCTCCCAGCGGGGTCCGGAGCGGAGCCCCGTAAGCCAGCGCATTTTAAGCTTATTTTGTGTAAAAACTGAAAATGTCAGTGCAACTGCCATTTTGGTATTATTATAGTATTACACCCGTCTAACGTCCAGCAATTATTATATATTCATTAGGTAGATGTTTTAATTCTAAGACACTTTTCTTCTATAGCGTTTCCGTCGCAAATGCTTCGTTTTCGAGATATAAACGTTTTTTTGGTGTGTATCTAATGTGTGTTCGTACGTTCGTTTGTGTGTTCGTTTGTGTTGCCGTCACATGTCTGCCCAATCACAGCACTCCATCCATTTCGAATTTGAATTAGTTTGCTACCGGAATGGCTTCGTGTGACATGTGTTCGTTCGATTATTACCGCTGTATTGTCGCTTTCTATGAAAATTTAGAAAAAAGTGTTGAGTTTCTGCGTGCTCACAGTGTTCTACCGACAGTAGTGAAGTGTCCACATTGTAAAATGGAGTGCACATATCGTCAAGACCAGAAACTGTGGCGTTGTAGAAAAAGTTACGTTGTGCTTAAAACGAAGAAAAGACGGTACTGTGATTATTCTGTCTTAGATTTTAAAGGTAATTCCTGTTTTTCTTTTAGGTTAGGATAGGTTAAGTTTAGTTAAGTTAGGATAGGTTAGGTCAGGATAGGTTAGGTTAGGTCAATTTTGAAGGTGAAATTTGTTTTTCCTATGGTTTTTGATGTGTTTTGAACGAATCTAACCTTCAAAACCGTCGGAAATGACTCGTTTTCTGTGATTTCCCCACATTGCCGGCTGGGGGGGGGGGGTATCTCAAAAACGAGTCATTTCCGACGGTTTTGAAGGTCAGATTCGTTCAAAACATCAAAAACCATAGGAAAAACATAAATTTCACCTCCAAAGGGAGACGGGTGTAATACTATAAATTTACCGCCATTTTTGAACAGCCACTATACAGCCATCCAAATGAAATATGTACCCTTTCCAACAAAAGTTTGGATAGAACAGGACAATGATGCAACACGCACCACTCGTCACACTGTACTATGCTGTAGTCACGTAGTGCATGCAAAACTAACTGGCGCCGAGCTGTGTTCATTTTCCCCGCACTTCATGTTTTAGTAGTTCAGTACGATACGTGTTTGGACATGTTTAAAAAAAACGACGCAACATATATATATATATATATATATATATATATATATATATATATATATATATATATATATACACACACACACACACACACTCCTTCCATTATATATCGATACCAAATTATTAAATGTTATAGTTTGGCGGTGAACCTTGGTTGTAATTACCGCAGGCTTTTTTCCTGGACTTTCCAAGGGGTGGGGGTGCGACCGCCTCCATCGCCCCCCCCTTGGCTACGTCCCTGTATCCGTAAGGAATAGTATTAGAATGACGTTTGAAAATGTTGTCACTTTCACGGAAGTCTCCGCCTAGGGAGATGGAGGCTTGTACAATGTACATCTTTCACGAATAGGCATTCAGATCACGCTGAGTTTGAGATTATGAACTATCCAGTCGGGACCACGTTTCATGTCTTCCAAAGGTTGACCATAACTATTCGTACAGAGAAGTATTTAAGTTATATTTGTCTTTATCTTTTGTACAATTCAAAGGATAGTTATGAAAAGTTTACGGTTCGTTTGAAAAAATTTAACAAGTAAAAAATGAGTTTAACTCTAACATATAATGTAAAACATTAAAGAATTTGAGGAGTTGAGAAATTAAATTGCAAAAGTTTTCGTACATTTATTCATAAAATTATTTAATACTTTGTGTGTCCACCTTAGGCTTGAAGAATTTAAAAATTTTATCAGTAGTTGGCTCTTTATTGATTAGAGACTGTTGGCTATTCTCAATTTTAGAATTTTCTCTCTGAATCTTCATGGAAGACGGATGACTGTACGAGCCATTAGTAAGCAATGGGTCGTCGTGGTAAAGAGGTGTCTATAGATCTTAAGAGATTCGTTATTGCTGCGCACGAGTCTGGAAAGGGTTATAGAAAGATAAAAGAATTTCGAATTCCATTTACGACGGTTGCTGTAGTTATAAAGAAATGGAAAGGTTTTGAAACAGTCAAAACTCTACCAAGGTATGAACGACCTTGCAAGATTTCAGAACGTACAGCTAGACGGATTGAAAGAATGGCCGCTACGAATCTACGAGTGACTGCGGGTGATATTTGCTAAACATTAAGACTGTCTAAGATCGACGTCTATCCCTCTACTGTACGTCATATATTGAGAAAGAAAGGTCTGCATGGAAGAGTTGCACGAAGAAAACCTCTGCTACGAAAAGCTCACAAAGAGGCGTACTTTAGTACGCCAAGGATCATGAAAATGACGGATTTACATTCTGGAAGAAAGTTCTCTGGACAGATGAAACCAAAATTGAATTAACAAAGGTACGTTTGGCGAAAAATCAAATATTGCATTCGAGGAAAAAACATCCTTCCTACGGTTAAACATGGTGGTCGGTGGTGGTAGTTTGTTTCTTTGGGAATGCTTTAGTGCTTCTTGTCCAGGAAAGCTCGTTGTCATCACTGGAATCTTCAATTCGGAGAAATATCAGAAAATTTTAGAAGAAAATGTATTGCCTTCAGTTCGGCAGTTGCGAATGGGTCGCAGTTGGATACTGCGACAAGCTGATCCAAAACATAAAAGTAAGAGCACCATGAAATGGCTTCAACAAAAGAATTTGAAGCTTCTCTAGTGGCCCAGTTAAAACCAGTTCTCAATTTAATCGAGAATTTACGGTTTGACTTGAAAAAAAGGTGTCAACAAGAGAAACCCTTCAAATCTGAATGAATTGCAACATTTTTCTTTAGAAAACTGGACTAAAATTTCTACTGAGAGATGTCAAAACCTTGTAGAAAAATACCCAAACCGAATCATTGAAGTCATTCAAGCAAAAGGTGGACACACACAAAATATTCAAAATTTGTAAGTAAATGTACGAAAACTTTTGCATTTAAATTTTTTTTTATTTTCCTAAAGTTCTTTGATGTTTTACATTATATGTTGGAGTTAAACCAAATTTTTCCAAACGAACGCTAAACTTTTCATAACTGTCCTATACATGGTACAAATGATAAGGACGAATATAACTTAAATATTTCTCTGTACGAATACTTATAAGCGCCACTATATATATATATATATGGTTTGGGTTTTGAACAAATATTCAGCATTGACCTCTGTTTGATCCCTTTGCAGCATCCCGCCCCTTTGTTTGGGAGATTTTTTAAGGTACCCATTTAACTACCAACCACAGGGCCGCAGCTAATGGTAATCTCGAGGGGAGGCTACTCGTAATATAGGAGAGGCTACATAGTACCGATAATATAAGGAATTCTTTGTAAAAATAAAGCGCATGTTAAAGTTAAAATTTTATATCTACGCATTTATTAGACTTTCTAGAAAATTCAGCACGTTTGTAGCGCATGCGCGTGGACCTATCACACTGCCACGAACTTTCTGGAACTTTGCATGGAGTCCGCTACAATTTTTAAATTTTAATTAATATGTCCGAAACATTTTTCACAAATACTTTTATTTGGTAGGACAGAGGAAAATGTCATTCGTAGAATTAATTATTAGTAATTATTACGATTAGTAAAAATAGTGATATTAGTAAAGACTGTAAAATATTTATTTTAGTTAATCTATATTTAGGGTTTAGTGGAGGATCAAAATTTTCTAGGGGAGGCTCAGCCATGGCTGCGCATCGACTGCCTTCGCAGGGAATCGAACCCGGCGGATGAATTCGTAGTCAGCGACCCTAACCACCATACCACTGAGACGCATATATATATATATATATATATATATATATATATATAATATATATAAATAATAGTTGGGCGGTGTATGATCACAAGAATTGTATAGATCTTTTCTATGTCTGCAAGCATTGGAGCTTTTCCTGTTTTAACCAGTTCTCAATGCCTTTTAACCAGTTTTAACCAGATCATTATTGATTAACATAAATAAATGAGTAACAATAATTGTACCTCATTAATTTTTTTCGTATTTACTGGACATGAATAGACTTTTACGATGCATCTTTGAAATTCCTCGATCTGTGGAAGAACTCTGCCTTGATTGTGGAGAGATGGAAAAGTGTTTAGTTTTCTATACAGAAACCTCGGATCACCTGAAGATCAGGGGCCCAGGGGCGCATTTACAGTGTGTGGGGCCTTGGGTAAACTTTTCTCGGGATGTATTATTTTAGTGTGTTAATGAATGACAATATTTTGTAATGCACATAACAGATATATTTTTTTAACACACACAAAACACACGCGGAAGCCATTCGGCTTATTAATGTGATATTAAGGACTATAACTTAACTATGTACACATACAGTGTATACAGCTACACTAGTAGGCTACACAGTTGTAATGCACTTAATAAACATCTACACAGTTATTGTAATGCACTTAATAAACAGTTACACAGTTGTAATGCACTTAATAAACAGCTAAACTGTACAGCTTACTGTACTGTAGATAGAGTGTAGATTTGTAATGAATATTCCATAGGACGCTTCCTGGCTTTTTGTTTGGAAAACTGCGTGATTGTGTCCTCGAAACTCACCGACTGCAACACCTCATGCTCTATACTCAACAGCGCCAGGGACGAAAGGCGCTCCTGGCCCATTGTGGAGCGAATGTAATTTTTGATCAGTTTGAGTTTCGAGAATGAACATTCACCAGAACAGTTCGTGACAAACATACGCGGGTATATTCTCATTGCTATTTCCATGTTTGGGAATGTTCCTTTCAGTTCGTTTGTGTTCATATGCCGATAAAATCTGTTGCGCGTGTCTTCACGTTCCGTCTGGGATTCTGTTTCACTTTCGGTGAGTTTCATTAGGGCAGCGAACTGCGCAACTTCTGTTACCAGCTCTTTCTCCAGATCAGCCGGATAGCATTCTACTAGATGTTCAGCTGACCGTCGAAGACTGCCGATGTCCAGGACTAGAAGGAAATACAAAAATCCAAATCTTTTCTGCGGGACAGCGTACGCTTCTAGACGAGTGTTCAGAGTGGTACACAGTTTATCAATTATCGGTAGAAATGCAGTGGTCCGAAATGAATCTCTTGGTGTCAGGTTCGTATCTTCGGCAGTTCCGATTTCGTCATGGTGGCGCTTTCTCTTCTTTGTGCGTTGAGTCGATTCCTTATATACTCGATGACCACACTTTCCGATGCCCTGGTCCTCGAATTCGTCAAATCTTGATCTGAGATCTTCAATAAATTGCAGTAGTGATTTCAGCAAGAGGGTGGCTGAGTCTAACGCCATTCCTTGTTTTTGCAGATGCCTTCGTTTTTTGAAATCGTTCGAGAATAGTGTTCCATAAAACCAATGAAATGGCTGTTTCAAGTTGTTGAAGCTGTTTAGACAATCCCCTGGCTTCGATCCTGGCTTCCGCAGTTTGGCTGGTATCTGCTGCTAGCTCATCCAGTACCACGATATTCTTGGCATAGCCTTCGGTTAAAGATTGGACGGCATCTGATCTGGCTGACCAGCGGGTATCGGAGAGACCTTTGTTGACCTTTAGTTTCTCACTACGGGAACTACTATCGAGAACCTCTACATGTCGAGGCCATCGGTATGTCGAGGAGACGAGAAACGTGTAGACATTTTGAATGAGCATAAACAATTCAACGGCTGCTGTGCAACTGTCCACTGCTGAATTACCCACAAGATTTAGTGAGTGGCATATGCATGGCACAAACTCAGCATACGGAGATTTTGACTTGATGTGGCTCTTTACGCCGTTGTATTTCCCTGCTATATTGCTTGCGTTATCATAAGACTGTCCTCTGCAGTCTCCAATTCGAATGCCATGCATCTCCAGAAAGTTGAGGACCACGTCGGCGATTCCTTTCCCTGTATGTGTGTTCATAGGTATGAACTGTAGAAATCGCTCGACGGACCCAGACTCAACCACATATCGGACGGTGAAGCACAGTTGATCGGTGTGGGAAACATCAGGCATAGAGTCGACGGATAGAGAGTAGTATTTTGACTGCTGGATTTCTCGGATAATCGTCTGAAGTACTTTATCGGCCATCAACAGTATGAGTTCCTCGCAAATGAAATGAGAGATACGAGGTGTGTCCGCTACCTTTGTTGGCATGCTCGGTTATATGCGCAGCTAGAAAACTGTTATACTTACTTAAAAGTTCCAAAATTCCGTAATAGTTGCCGTTGTTTGGTGAACCAAACGGGAGTCGTGTCCACGAATTGCTAGTCCTCGTGACGTGATATACCTGATAACGTCGATACAGCGCCGCAAAACTTCCTGCCAGTAGTTGCACTCCTTTTCAAACTGGTTCACCAGTTTCGAATCAACACGGCCGGAGACAGACTTTCTAACCAACAAATATCTCATCGACTCCATATGTTGCTCACATTTTCCGTGTGCTTCGACCGATTGTCTACCATGCTTCCAGGCGTTGAACCCGATTGTGAACTTGCTGTCCGCCCTCGACATTAATTTACAGACAAAACAGTAAACACAGCCTGTGGACTCAGAATAGCACAGCCATGACACCTCAATCCTTTCATTCGTCAGGCTATGTTTCTTTACAAATAATGTCTTCGTACATCGGCGTGTTGTACCACTTTCAGTAGTTGAAGAGTTACTGAAGTCGCTGTCATAATTTCGGCAATCTGATGTTCCCCGCTCTATCCAGAACTCTAAAGTCATCGGTCAGCACTTGTGGCCACAAACCAATGTCATTAATTGCATGTCCTGAAGCTGGTGGGCCTGCTGAACGCACTGACGTAGACGGGTCTTCTAAAGACGCAGCTGCTGATGTAGCGGAGGTAACTGGTGGGCAAGCTGAAGGGGTTGACGTGGACGAGTCTCCTGAAAATGCAGCTGCTGATGTAGCGGAGGTAACTGGTGGGCATGCTGAAGGGGTTGACGCGGACGAGTCTCCTGAAAATGCAGCTGCTGGGCTTGCTGAACGCACTGACGTAGACGCGTCTTCTGAAAACGCAGCTGCTGCTTACTTTTCCGCCTGCCGGAAAAAGTAAAACTCGTCGCAGATGGCAAATACGTGACGTTTAATTTTTTTCAATTGAAATTTGCAGGGCCCATCGGACGCGGGGCCTTGGACATTTGACCGGTGCGCCACCCCCTAAATGCGGCCCTGCAGGGGCCCCATGTATTCTTGTTTTTTGCTTTACAGTACCAAATATAATAATAAATTAAATTGAATGCCCGGTTAGGTCAACTGTACGCCCTTGACGATTGGTTAAGTTAAGTCGTGATGTTTTCGTTAGTTTTAACGAAGATATCACTTGGTAATTGAGGCTAGGGGCCCTGATCTTCAGGTGATCCGAAACCTCGCTATTAAAAGTGAGTTTACCTTTGTAACTGCAGTAATATAATGACAGAATTATCAAATTCACCACAATGAATTCTGCATCTTAGGTAAGTTGTTCAGTATTAAATTAGGTTAGGTTAGGTTAGGTTAGGTTTAGTCCATTATAAAATTATTTTCGCAAATCTTATATTTTACCGATGTAATTTATTTGCAAAAAATTATAAAATTACCAAAAAAACTAAGTTTTATGAAGATTTTTTAGTTCATTTGTTTGTCCCTTCTGAAAATACAATAAGGGAAAAAGTACTTTTGGATATCAGTAAATCCAATCACACTTTACACGGTTCATATTTAAATATATAATTTCGTGACTAAAATATATCGTAGTTATATTAAGTTAATGGAAATATTTATCACACTACATATGTAACATTTTACTCGATGTTACGGTGGTGTCATGGTAGACTGTTGTCCATTTTTTCCTATTTGACAAATTCTTTATTGACTTTCTCTAACAAATGTATTCACACTAACTCCAACATATCATTAACACAGAATCATACTTCTAACGAGACATAGCTAACAAGAATTTTTTTTTTTTAAACTAGTTCCATTTTCAGCGACATATTTTTCGAACCTTATACTGTAGTATGTGAAGTACGGCAAGGTAAAATGTCTATGACTCACAAGTGCGTGTGACGTCACGCGAGCTCTACTTATTTTCCGAGTTCCACGATATTCCACGAATAAGAGACGTGTTCAAAGAAAATCTATTACATTTTCGGCACATTACTCATGTTTACAGGCAACTCTGTGTTGAAATTAAATCTAAAGTATATGAACTATTTTTACAAAAATACTAGAGGTGTAACTAATATAAACGTTAATATGATATGCAATAATAATAATTATTTCTCATTCCTCCCCTGACAAAAAAAAAGCCCCTTTACATTGTATGAATCACGTGATCTCGTTTGGCCAAACAGAGCGTGCACCCAGTCCCCTCGGGCACTTATCTGACGGGGATTCTGGGGATGAAGTACTACATGGAATGAAGAAATACACGGAAGACGCACGGTGCATTCAACCATAGTTTAGTATAATTTATCAAGTCAGCTCGTAAGTCCCGTTTTCCTCGATAAAACTTTATACTAAACTTAGCTCGTAGCGCCCCCCAGCTGAATATTCCATATTACAAAACAATTAAAATTATGAAGTTAATGACAGTAGATGGGATTCAGCTCCACTTAACTTCGACATTAGTGTATTATTTCTAAACTGTATATATTTCTGTCCTCAGTATATGAACTGTCATTGTATTAATAATATTTGTCATATGGACTATAGTCTGCTAATAAACCTTTTCATTTCAGCTCTCTAAACCAAGTTAGGCAGATTTTTCGAATTTTGCTGGATTAAAACTGTAATATTTTATAAATAGTTTCAATATTCACCCCGAGTGTAAGGTGACAAAAGGACCATATTGCGTACAAAGGCCTCTTTCGTTTACGATGTTCTTACTTTTTCTTCGTTTCCCATTTTCTTAAAATTATAATAAATAGTAAATTGGGACCTTTTCCAGTTTGTGTACCGTTTTTCATATAATTTATTTTTGCTTTATAAGGCTAACTAACGAAAATATCATGACCTAACCTAACCAATCGTCAAGGGCGTACAGTTAACCTAACGATTGGTTAGGTTAGGTCGTGATATTTTCGTTAGTTAGCCTTATAAGCCTAACTAAAGAGATTGATATTATCACTCATTTTTTATCTGAAAAGAAAAACGGTACACAAACTGGAAAAGGTCCGTAAATTGTCGTATGTTCAATTAGGATAAAACTACATGAATGAAATGAAGTGACTAATTATATTATATCAAAATAACTTATTTAACCAATGTATTTTATGGTGCAAAATTTTGAAATGTATTTTTCTAGCGCTTTCTGGCAAGACTAGACGGGGATTGCCAGAAACCACCACCAGCCTAATAGAAGGTGGAGAACTTTAATTTACAATATACTGTATGTTATTGTACTGAAAAATATATATATTTTTTTATTTATAGTTTTGTAGCCAGAAATTAAACAAAAATTGCTTAACGTTTTAACTTTTCTATTTTTATTTCTAGCCATTAGAGCTTGAATACATGCCATGAGTGGATCCTAGGGTCTTTGTTGGTCTGAAACATTATATATAATATTAAAAATTTCAAGTATCATTGTACAGGATTTAAAGGGTAAATTTTTTTTTTTTTCCCTCCAATTGGCCAGCCTCTGGAGGAAATGAAACGTGGCCCCTAATTGGACAGTTCATAATCTCTATCGCAGTTCTGAAATAAACATTAATGAGAAATGTGCAGGCCTCTGTAGGCGAAGACTTTTGAGAAAATTACAAACATTTTCAGCCATCATTCTGTTACTATTCCGTATGGCTATATAAATAAATAACGAAACCTTATTTGTTAAAGTTTCATCAGCTTTATGCGAAAAACCTTTTTACACAATTTTATTAGATAAGTACGAAGAATGGGTTGAAGGTAAACAAAATTAACGCTAATTGAAGACTTTATTCTTTCTTTATATCCATAGTGGCTAATAAGTTAGGGACCTTTTGGGATAAAATTTTATCATTAGAGGAATTTTCGGTGGGTCCTTTGCAATAAGTAGGACTAAATAAAGCCGATGAAATGAGTTGGGGGTAACCATATCAAGGAACACACACACCACACACACACACACTTTATATTTTTATTAACATTTTAAAAGGTGTATTTCATATGTCGACTGAAGTTAAACAAATTTTAAAGTTTATTTCCTTTAAAAATTGATACATTTTATGCAGTTAAAAATTTGTAATTTTTATCTAAGACTTATTTTAATATTTTGTTAATTTTTATTAAAAATATTTAATAAATAAAATAAACAATATTTTATTAAATAAAAAAAACATTTATTTTCGAGGTGATTAAATATAGTAAAAAATTATTAATCATTTACATTCATTTAATATTTTTTACTTCTGGCGACAAATCTATAAAAACTGACGTCATAATGACGTCATAATTTCCTCGGGTACTCGTTTGCCAAAAAAAGAAAAAGATAATGAGTATTTCTAAATGTCTTATTTTAGCATGCAAGGCTATATATATATATATATAATATATATATATATATATATATATATATATTGGTGTGTGTGTGTGTGTGTGTACATTTTTCCTAATTAATTAATTAAGGGACGTTTGTAGTCCGCTTCTGACGTCATGAGGTTACAGACGTTACAGGTTATAAAAAAAACTAAGAAACCGGGGGGGGGGGAGAGTTACAAGGAATTACAGGGGTCAAGAGAAACCCTCAACTTTACTTTCGGTCCCCTCGGCTCGGGGAAGTTCCTGTTATTATACTGGAGAGAGAGAGAGAGAGAGAGAGAGAGTTGTGAAGTGCAAAATCTAATTGGAAATCGAGCTAAATAAACTTGTACTTTATAAATAACAGGACCTCTTTTCAGCAAGAAATATGAGATAGGCCGATATATATATATATTATATATATATATATATATATATGATACACACAGACCGTGCATGGAACAAGGAATTCTTCTGGGATAATTAAATCCACTATAGTCCGAATAAGTAATGGTAAATGACAAATACCATAGTTTTTCTTTTTCATGATGCTAGCCCGACGTGGGCAACGGGTCACTCGCAAACGGACATGTTATGTGCCTTGAAAAGTGGACGCTCAATTGTGCCAGTTGAGGTTTAAGTTTTGGTTTTTGGCTAAAAATACAATAGTTACCCCTTTTTCTTTGATTTATTCAATCCGACGTGAATGCAACGAGTCTTTTACTTATATTGAGGTTCTAAATGTAGTGGGGCTAGGCTGCTTTAAACCCTAGATCCATGTCCCAAAGCTGGATCCTGTCTGCTTTGCAGATAGCTGGTGAGGGAAGCTATATTTATGGGACCTCTTTGCGAGTGACCCGTTGTCCACGTCGGGCTAGCATCATGAAAAAGAAAAAACTATAGTATCTGCCATTTACCATTACTTATTCGGACTATAGTGGATTTAATTATCCCAGAAGAGTTCCTTGTTCCATGCACGGTCTGTGTGTATCATAAAAAACCTCAGGGGACCATTCTGAGTTCATTCCCATATCTATATATATATATATATATATATATATATTATATACAGGGTGTCCCATAAGTGCGGTCTCGTAGGAAAATTTATTTTAAATTAAATTTCCAAAAGCAATATATTATAACTAAAACAAATGTTCAAATTGATGTCTCGTTTTGGGACCCTTTTTTTTGTTGCGGGTAGAATAACACGCAATGGCTAATACGGAAGCGAGTTACATTCGTGAGAAAAAGCCGCCCCCCCCCCCCGCCTTATTAGCCATTGCGTGTTATTCTACCTGCAACAAAGAAAAAGGTCCCAAACCAAGATATCAATTTGAACATTTGTTTTACTTCTAATGTAGTACTTTTGGAAATTTAATCTACAATAATAAAAGGACGTGTTTGTGTGTGTGTGTGTGTGTGTGTGTGTGTGTGTGTGTGTGTGTGTGTGTTCCAGCCATAACTCCAAAATGGAAGCAGTTACAAACATGAAACTTCACACGCATATTGATTAGGTCCCCAGGTTGTGCACCTGGGTGTTAATAAATTTAATAATTAATTTTAAAAAGTTTAATGACGTCATCAAGATCATTACGTCATTACGTATATATATGAAATGAAATGAAATATACAGGGTGTCCATAAATTATTTACCCCATTATAAGCCTTAATAAATTCGTTATTATAGGAGCTATCTTAAAACGGTTTGCGGCAGTTAATAACACAACTCAAGAAATTTTTTTCTCTATTTCGCAGAACATCCACTAGGGGCACAATGGCGACAGTGAAGGAGAAAGCAATGTGTGTGTGCTGTGGATGTGGGAAACCAAATCTCCAATTACTGTACAGAGACGTTTTCGGGAGGAATATCAGAAAACTCCTCAGCTGCACCTCAGCTTGAGGATACGCAGCCCCGTGTGTTCTTTCAGCAAGATGGGGCACCGCCACACTGGGGGTTAGAAGTGCGGAGGTTCCTCAATGAAAAGTTCCCTTCTCGTTGGATCGGGCGAGATGGCCCTATTCCATGGCTTCCTCGTTCCCCGGATATCACGCCTCTGGATTTCTTTTTATGGGACTACACAAAGGACGGAGTGTATGCAAAGAAGGTTAATAACATCACAGAATTAAGACACCGGATTGAAGAGACATTAGCTTCCATCACGCGAGACATGCTTCTTAATGTTTGGAACGAAATCATCTATCGCCTTGATGTTCTGAGTGCTACCAATGGAGGTTTACTGAATTAAAACAAAAAATTCTTGAGTTGTGTTATTAATTGCCGCAAACCGTTTTAAGATAGCTCCTATAATAACGAATTTATTAAGGCTTATAATGGGGTGAATAATTCATGGACACCCTGTGTGTGTATATATATATATATATATATATATATATATATATATATATATATATATATATATATATATATACTGTATATATATATATCGAAACCTATGGTAAAATTATTGAATACCCGGTTAGGTTCATTGAATGCCAGGTTAGGTCATCTGTACGCCCTTGACGATTGGTTAGGTTAAGTCGTGATATTTTCGTTAGCTTTAACGAAAATATCACGACTTAATCTAACCAATCGTCAAGGGCGTACAATTAACCTAACCGGGCATTCAATTAATCTAATCGGGCATTTAATTAATCTAATTAGGCATTCAGTTGACTTAAACCGGGCATTCAATTAACCTAACCGGGCATTGTTTACCTAACCGGCCATATATATATATATATATAATGTATATATATATATATATATATATATATATATATATATATATATATAGGCGCCTCGGTGGTGTAGTGGTTAGCGTCGCTGACTACGAATCCATCGGCCCCGAGTTCGAAACCCGACGGCAGCCGGCGCGCAGCAAAACCCAGCTGTTCATCCTTCCACACAATAAAGAAAGTGGTTGGTAGATAAATGGGTACCCTAGGTGGCCTAGTGGTTAAGACGCTGGGCTGCTGATGGGGCGTGGTTCGGATTCCACGTTAAACTGTTGGAGTGAAAAGCTTGACCTTCGTCAGAATGAACAATTCGGGCGGAAGCTAACCAAAGGTTATTATATATATATATATAAAATGAAAAGGCGTGCTAAAGGTTTGATCATTTGAAGTTAAATATATGATATTAGGAGACGTTTCAATTAAGTTCTTTCCATTTTCAGCACAAATGTTATAAAAATATTTATGTATAAATTAATATTTAAAAATAGCGAAAATACGAATAATTAATTAATAATTAATAATAAATATAAAAAATAATTAAAATATGAAATTAATGAAAATTACAAAAAAAAAGGGTTTCATTCTACAGTAGACTCTATTTTAATTACTTGCGCGAAATTAACATTTATCAGTTAATTTATGTTAAATTAATATTTGGGGGGTAATATGAGAGAGAAAATTAAGGAATTATATTTAATAAATAAGTTAATAAATTATTTATTTACACCTTTTACTTACAATTATTTTACCGGAACATTCCAATTACAGAACACATTTGACCAGCCGCACACAGGATCGTATTGCGACTCACGACTTGGTTCGTGACGTCTCGAGTCACGTGGTATTTTTAGTGACAGAATGGGAGCCCCACACACACACTGCAGCGACCGCGACCTCTTCCCAAATAATAATAATAATGTTTGGTTGTGTTTAACCACTTTCGTGAATCTCTAAAGATCATATGAGGAGGAGGAGGAGGAGAAGGATTCAGACCATCTAAGGGTCTGTACAGTACATCATCTGAACGCGGAGGATAATCACCCACCCAACTCGCGAATAAACCAAACCTTTGCTTAGCCTTCTCTCTGACATGCCTTTCTTTTTTTTCTTTTACAAACTAAATAGCAGAGCTGGGCATTTGCGGCATATTTTGCGGTACTGCGGTACTTGCGGTACCACCGCACTACCACCCCGGGCCCCCATAACGCAGTACCGCAAAGGATCGCTGAAAGTACCGCAGTACCGCTACCGCATTCAAATTTCCGCGTACCGGTTTGGTACCGGTTTGGTAGTGCAGCAGTACCGCAGTACCGCAATATGCCGCAAGTGCCCAGCTCTGCTAAATAGCCTCAAAGTTGCCATATTCAGAGCCTATTATTTAGCGTCATATTCTTTGTTCCATTAAAAATTCAAAATTCAAGACATTTTTTATTACGAATTTATTTCCTAAATATGTATTTCGCGATGACGTAAGAGATTTCCTAAACAATATGTATTACCCCAACTCCACCCCTCAAAAGCCCTTCTGTGAATAAGGATACAATACAGGGTGTCCAACATAAAAGAAATCGTACAAATTTGGCTTATTTCATCAAATGGAATGGACACTCTGTGTTTCAATTTGTACTATTAGTTACTCTAGACGAAATTTTCAGTGTGTCTCTTCTGTACAATTTCTGTACAATTTCTGTACAATTGCTCCTTTATATTCTCACATTAATTTCTGTTTCGTGTTTATAAATTCCCAAACCCTGAAACCCTGTTTTAATCATAAAGGGATACTTCACAACACCTTCGTTTCATCTATGGTGTACTCCTATAATTGTATTCGCTGCACCGCGAATTATGTTGACAACACTCATTCAATAAACCTCTAAAATCAGCAATCAGAGACCAGTGATTCTATATGATTAACCCCATTCATCCATCTGGTTTACACACACACACACACACACACACACACGAGAAACAATGACACTTCTATTTGCATTCACTGTAAAGGCGCCAAATGAGAATGGATAACATTTGCTAAACTGTAGTATACCTAACCTAACCTAACCTAACCTAGACCGCGATTGGGAAACCGGTGGATGAGAAACAAAATAGCAAGAAACGGGAGTGGATCAATTTTAAAATTTCTCTCTGCGATTCTAACTAGGAGATTTTTCACTGTTGGGCGCGCCGAATCAAATGGGAATGACGCTGAATGAGACCACAGTCAACCAACTAAATAATCTCCGTATATTAGAATCGTTACACATCCTCAAGTTCTGACCATCTTTCGAGTAATCTCACTCAAGTAATTAAAATGAAATGGAATCAAACTTTTTTTTTTGTGTAATTTTCAATAATTTCATATTTTATTTTAATTATTTTTTATATTTATTATTAATTAGTAATTAATTATTTGTGTTTTCGCTATTTTTATATATTAATTTATACATAAATATTATATGTACAGTATATACACTGTACACGTATATATTATGCTACTGCTTTAGTGTTAATACATGGAACTGCAGTGTCCCTCTCAATGTCCCTTCCCGCTGGTTAAAAAAAAAAGCGTACGACCGTGATCATTTGGTACTGGTTTCCCATACCAAGTCCAGCTGAACCATTGTTAAGGGTTTGGCCAAGAATGACCGGTTATAGTGTTTTGAAAGCTTTGAAAGCTACTATTTCTTTAATCTATCGCTGCGATACCTCTTTAGTCTATCGCTACCACCTCTTTTGCGGATCCAGAACAGTAAACAAAACGGGTGTGAGAACGCATAACCTTCGTTCATTGGCTAAGATTAAAGGCCTATTAGCCAACCAAAATGATTCTTAGTCTAGCCAAGAGTAAAGATTAGCGCACACCCGATTTACATTCCATTTGAGAATGATACCTGCTGAGTGGCAGGTGTGTAAAGCAGGTATAGTAAATAAACAAAATGGTGACAGATTAATGAAACATTACTCACCTTTTTTCCAAAGCTGCGTCCACCTTTTCGTCTTTTTTCTTTTTTATTGCTTCTGTTTTTGCCTCGATATTAGATTTACTCGTTAAAACGGACAATTTCTCCAATTTGGCTTCCATTTCAAGCTAAAAAAGGACAAAAATAAATTAATACCCCGATATAAAAATTAAGAAAAGGTGTTGTGTGACTATTACCGGATCGCTGTTACGTCATTCCACTGAACCCATTTGGGTTTGATCTGTTGATGGCAACATTCCATTTGTTTGATTTGTTGGTGGCAACACTGCCCATTTTAGTCATTCTTGCCGGTGAAAAACTTTCGGTGAAGTTGTTTAACATCTTTCGCAATATCTAAGATCATATGAGGAGAGCTACAGCTTTTACGTGGGACCCGGGTTGATACATCATCTCGATGCAGAGGGGAGTCATCCATACAACTATTACCACCCAGACCCAACACCATTTAACTTTGCTAATATAATGGGAAACGGTGTTGCGACGTAGCCTGGTGTGTGTGTGTGTGTGTGTGTGTGTGTGTGTATAGAGAGAGAGAGAGAGAGAGAGAGAGAGAGAGAGAGAGAGAGAGAGAGAGAAAATGTTCGCCGGAGTACATAGAGACGCCTTTAATAATTGTCTGGCTTGTCTTATAAATAATGGAATATTCTCCACCAGAAACGTGAACCATCCTGGAGGAGCCTGTAATTATAACTTCCTGCCCCTTTGGGACGCCACCCACACACACACACACACACACTACACACAAATATATACAGGGTGTCCCTCCCATATGTGCGGTCTCATAGGAAAATTTATTTTAAATTAAATTTCCAAAAATAATACATTAGCACTAAACAAATGTTCAAATTGATGTCTTGTTTTGGAACCTTTTTTCCATGTTGCAGGTAGAATAACACGCAATGGCTAATACGGAAATGAGTTACACTCGTGAAGAAAAGCAACAAAAAAAAAGGTCCCAAAACAAGACATTAATTTCAACATTTGTTTTAGTTGTAATACATTACTTTGATAAATTTAATCTAAAATAAATTTTCCTACGAGACCGCACTTATGGGACACCCTGTATATATATATATATATATATATATATATATGGGGTGACCATTTGTATGAATATATTTTGAACATTTTTTCTGAACAAATAATTTTGAAGATTTTTTTGTTTTTTTTTAAATTTTCTAATATTTTCGCTCGTTTCAAAAAAATATTCTCCGAGTTGAGCTTTGTAATAGTAGTGTTATTTAATTAACAATCCCTCTCTCTCCGCCTCCCCTGCCCCCCAAAAACACAACCTGAATGATAAAACGTCGAATAACACAATTTTTACGAATAATTTGTGAATAATTTTTTTTTTTTACAAAATTCAACTTACAGAGTGAACATGCCCACCACATACCCACATCTGACTAGATTTCTGGCGAAGGTTGTTAAACCCCATAACACATATTGCAGAAAAGTGGGCAGAGGATTGACAAAAAATAAATAGACACCTGTTTTTTTAATATTTTTTGATTTGATAATAAATAACAACTAATAATAATAATAATAATAATAATAATCTATATTATAATAAGAGAGCTGTCCGTCCGTCCGTCCGTCCGTCCGTCCGTCCGTCCGTCACACTTTCAGAAATTGTGAGAAAAAATTGTGAGAAAAAAATTCAGAAATTGTATTACGGGCGGAAATGTGAAGCTCAAAATTTTCATGACTGTGTTCTTTTCTGTAATTTAGCCTGTCTGTTTGTCTGTTTGTGAAATTTATCCCGGGCAGTAATGGGGGGGTGGGGTAATTGGGGATGGGTGGGGTAATGGGGGAAGGGTGGGGTAATTGGGGATGGGTGGGGTAATGGGGGGGGGTTAGCCCCCAAGTTGCATGAATGGGGGTGAGGAGGTTTTGGGAGATACCAGATTCAGAAATGTTGACACAATGTGAAGCTCAAAATTTTCACGGCTGGGTTCTTTTTTTGTAGTTTAGCCTGTCTAACCGTCGTCGGCGAAGCGACGGGAACTGTACTAGTCATAATAATAATAATAACGACATTGTTTTCCCCTTTTGTATTACGTAAAGCCGAAAAAACGTTCTGGCATTTCATTGGTGAACTTTGCCATTTAGTCTTGAGGCCAAATCATGGTGGTGTCTATTAACTTTTGTCAACCCTCTGTATATTTTACGCTCTCTCTCTCTCTCTCTCTTTAATGAAATGATGAAGCGCAAAAAGAATTATGATACGAACCTTTTATACTTTAATTAATTAGATTCTAAAACAAATGAATCATCCTCCATTTTCATAAAAGCGGGGCTCAGATGCTTTAACTCTTTCATTGGACGACGTTAAGACAATGTTAGAATAAGGCAGGAATAGTATTAGGCCGGTCGCGCTCAAGATCGTCTTGCGACTCACGACTGACGAGTTGGGTCGTGACGACTCGAGTCGCGTATGATTTTACATTGACAAAATGGGAGCCCCGCACACTGCAGCGACCGCGACGCGATTCTGGGGAATATATATATATACACAATTACACACACGACTCGGTGGTGTAGTGGTTGGCGTCCCTGACTACGAATCCATCGGCCCCGAGATCGAGACTCCGTGACGGCAGACGGCGAGCAGCAAAATGTAGCTGTTCATTTTTCCACCCAAAAAAGAAACAGGTTGGTAGATAAATGGGTACCCTGGGCTGCCAGTGGGGCGTGGTTCGGATTCCACGTTAAACTGTAGGTCTAAGGTAGAGTGACAAGCTTGACCTTCGTCAGAATGAACAATTCGGGCGGAAGCAAAACCAAGGTAACGAAGGTATATATTAAATTTAGTCTGTATTCGTTCAAAGCTTTCCTTTACCTCATAACCTTGTCAACTCAACGGCCGTACCTCAGTAGTGGGTAACACCATTTCCTTATAAGCGAAGGTAAAAACACAGGTCGGGGGTTCGACTATCGATAATGCTGGTTAATAACAATTTACGCGGAAGTTAGCGGAATGAGCCGCATTCGTCCGACCTGAGCGCTAGTCCAGTTTGTGGCCCTCGTCAGGTGATTATTATTATTAACTAGTACAGTTCCCGTCGCTTCGCTGACGGTTAGACAGGCTAAACTACAAAAAAAGAACCCAGCCGTGAAAATTTTGAGCTTCACATTGTGTCAACATTTCTGAATCTGGTATCTCCCAAAACCTCCTCCTCACCCCCATTCATACAACTTGGGGGCTAACCCCCTCCCCCATTACCCCCACTCCTCCCCATTACCCCACCCATCCCCCATTACCCCCACCCCCACCCTTCCCCCATTGCTAAACCACAGAAAAGAACACAGTCATGAAAATCTTGAGCTTCACATTTCCGCCCGTAATACAATTTCTGAATTTTTTTCTCACAATTTTTTCTCACAATTTCTGAAAGTGTGACGGACGGACGGACGGACGGACGGACAGCTCTCTTATTATAATATAGATTATTACCGCATAACCTCAATTATAAAAGGAGTTCTTCTCAATGAGCCTTTTACCACCAATTATCCCTAACTCCTACAATTAATACCACCACAAATTACTTTTTCGACTTCACTTACATTTCTTGAGAAATAATGTGAAGGTGAAACGCCCTTTTAATACTAATCTCTCTCTCTCTCTCTCTCTCTCTCTCTCTCTCTCTCTCTTTCTCTCTCTCTATAGGAGACTGCGTCATTTTTCTGACTTAAAGTTCGTGACTTTTTTAATATAAATTTAAAAACTAAGAAGAGGACGCCATGTTGATTTTGAAATTGCCTTTTTAACAATAAAGATAAGAACGTGAGTACAAATTTTATGAGCTTTATTAAAATTAGAATAAGTGAAACTGCTATAATGGTTACGTCATTTGTAGTATTTATTAATTATTTAAAATTAATACACGTCTTTACGGGCTATTATTTATTTATTCAATAAATACTACTACTAGTACTACTAACGTAATAGCAAAAGTCGCGTAACGGAAGGGACATAGAGCTTCACGCGGAATCTGAACCACGGGTCGCTACATCATCCAAGCGCGTAGGACGGTCAATCCAACTATACTGAACAGACTGAAAGTCGCTTAACCTCGCTGATCTAAAGGGAAGCGTTGTCTTCACGTGGTTACGACATGGCAGACATGACGCGTGCGTGAGACCAATGATATAGCGCGGTGCTGGCCAATTCGGGTACAAATTTCCTCTTCAACAACAACACACAACGTTTAAATCTCACCTTCCGCCTTTCCTCTGCCAGAAACTGTCGCCTAGCAACGTCGGCCGACGTCAAATCTTTTAAATGGAATCTGTTGATTTGTTTATCAAGATAATCTTTGTGTTTTTTGGGTAAAAAATTCTGGAAAAAGAAAAAAAAAAAGAAAATTAATTAAGTTAAATAACCCGAAATAATGGACAAAAATAGAATAAGGATTTTAAATACCCCGAAATAATGGACAAAAATAGAATAAGGATTTAAAATAACCCGAAATAATGGACAGAAATAGAATAAAGCTCTTAAATACCCCGAAATAATAGACAAAAATAGAATAAGGCTTTTAAATACCCCGAAATAATGGACAAAAATAGAATAAAGCTTTTAAATACCCCGAAATAATGGATACAAATAGAATAAGGCTTTTAAATACCCCGAAATAATGGACAAAAATAGAATAAAGGTTTTATTACTAAAGTTCCTCGCATCAATATTTAACAATATTTTCTCTCTTCGACGCCTTCAGGAGCAATACACTAAAATTGGATTCCATTTCAATTTACTTATAAATCTTTCTTATAAGAATAATAATGATCATTTGTAGCGTGGGAAGAGGCATATGCAGTCACTTATATGAGGTTATAAAATTAGTGAACGCGTAGAAACGGTATCGCCAACTATACAGGGTGTCGCATAAGTGCGGTCTCATAGGAAAGTAGGTTACACTTGTGAGGAAAAGGCCTCCGCCTTTTCCTTACGAGTGCAACTCATTTCCATATTAGCCATTGCGTGTTATTCTACCTGCAACAACAAAAAAAAGGGTGCCAAAACAAGACATTAATTTGAACATTTGTTTTAGTTGTAATGTATTATTACTTTTGGAAATTTAATTTAAAATAAATTTTCCTGAGACCAGACTTATGGGACACCCTGTATAAGTACAGTTTTATTATTATACTCACATGCTTATGTCATACTGTAATACGTACTAAAACTATATATATATAATGAAAAAGAGAGAGAGGATACAAGGACAAGAGGAAGCCTCAAAGACCTTCCGGTCCACTCTGGGAGGTTCCTGTTATTTAAATAAGTTTATTTTTCTTTCAACTATTTTAGCAGTAGTAGAAAACTGGATAGAAAAGTATAAGGGTCTCTCCCCACCCTCCCTTCCAGAGT
This sequence comes from Bathynomus jamesi, assembly GCA_023014485.1. Taxonomy (NCBI): domain Eukaryota; kingdom Metazoa; phylum Arthropoda; class Malacostraca; order Isopoda; family Cirolanidae; genus Bathynomus; species Bathynomus jamesi. Next base: position 626,129 of record JAJOZX010000845.1, on the reverse strand, counting down.
CAGGTACGGAAAAAGGTTGAAGAAAATACCTTGATCCTGGAAAAGTAGCCAAGGAAATTTTACAGGAAAGTGGAGAATATATAAAAAAAACTCTATAATTAACATGTCCACAGAGAGACACCGTGCGAGCGAACTCCTGCAGAGTTACGTTATGTTTTAGTCTTAAACCACGAGAGTGTTCAGTACTTTGTCCAGTCTATTTTTAAACACATTTACACTTTGGCTTGAAACAACCTCTGAGGGAAGTTGGTTCCAGATATTAACTATTTTATAGGAAAAGAAATTTCCGCAGACAGGTCCTAAATGTCTTTAGTTCCAGTTTAAACCCATTATTTCTTGTCGGATTGGCATTAAGTGAGAATAAGTTTCTGTAATCTACCCTGTCTATTCCATTAAGCATCTTGAAGACTTGAATAAGCTGACCGCGCAATCTCCTCGTCTTATTAAGTAAACAGATTTAGGCGCTCCAATCTCCGTTGGTTGTTTTGCATTCTCATTGAAGGGATCAGTTTTGTAGCCCTTGCTTGTACCCTTTCTAACCTTTCTATATCCTTCCTAAAGAAGGTGGAGAGAGAGAGAGAGAGAGAGAGAGAGAGAGAGAGAGAGAGAGAGAGAGAGAGAGAGAGTTTATTTAATATTATGGCGAGATGGCGTCCTAAATGGCCAATAAATTCCGACTGCATAGTTGAATTCATGCCCTATGCCCAGCCATACCATAGGTTTAATCTTCCCTCCTGCAGATTCTACGGCGGGGTTCGCCTCCATGACTTCGAAAGCGAGTCCTCCTGTCGCCTTCTGCTTTGACGTGGAGATAAATCCTTCCTGCCGAAGGCTCTCCATGATCTCTTGCTCCTGCTGGCGGACCTTTTGGGACCCACTCAGAATTCGGGGGCACGCCTTCCCCGTGACCGTCAAGTCTGAAAGGCCGAAAATCACTTGATGAGAGAGAGGTTTGGTGAAACTATCGAGCAGTTTAATGGGTTTCTAATCAAAGGGAATCGAACCCATTTTTAACGTCTTCCTAACGCAGACGTTATGAGAAGACGTTAATCCGTTTACAAATAACGTTAATCTCACGTTGAATGTTAACGGTTAGGTTATTTCACGGTTAAAAAATGTTTAATATTGTACAGTAAATTATTTTTTATAAAATGGCTTTCTTTGAAAATTGGAGTATGGAATCTAGATATGGGCAGAAACAAAATTACATACTGAGGAAGAGGTAGAACTACAGCTTCCGGCACATACCGGAAGTAAAAAGAAAGAAAGCGGAAGTAATTAGGAGGTGAAAGGAAAGGAAACGACATTTTAACGGAAGAAGATACGGTGGGTTCCCCTCTTTCAGAAGGGGGTTATGTAAAATTCCACACGGGCATGCAATAAAAGCCAAACGCTGACCCAGATTTTCCACCGGGGTGAACTCCCTTTCCACCCTCTGGACAATTTCAGGGCAAGAGTTTTCCGTGATGACGTCATCGAGTTCGTAGACGCCGGAGTCACTCGAGTCGATGCTCTTCGCCGACGAAGATGCCGAAGTGCAGAAGATGACGTCGTGCCTCGAGGAAGAGGCGAAGGTACCATTGCTCGTCGATGCAAACACCTGCTCCGATCTCGACCACAAAGACTTCACTCTCCTGGCATCGAGCGATTCCTGCGTCAGGGTAGGACCGAGAAAGGTTAAAGAAGATAGCTATAAGAAGGACGAAATAGTTACATTCAAATCTACAGAATATATAATTTTTCACAAGTTCCCGTAGTGATAATGGGCGGAGCTTACGCTCACCTTATCAGCTGTAACACAAAGATATTAAAAATGAATAAATCACAATTTGATGGTAAACGCAAATATAATCGTTTGTATAATTCGTTAATAAATTTGGTGCTTGCTTTTAAAACACAAATTACGCTCCAAATACACAAATTATTTTCTCAATAGTCACGATTTTGATTCATTAAAAGCCCTCTAAAAATTTAAAAGTATAAATTCAAACTTCAGTTATTAGATGGCGCTGCGTCGTGTATTGAAATGGCTCATAGTAAGAATAAATATTTATGAATGAAAATGTCATTCGTGAAGTGACTATGCGTTTTGTAGGTTTGGATTACGCCCGCAAACTCTGAACATCCATCTGGAAGCGGGAATTAGAAACGATTGGCCCTTGAAGAACACCAAAGCCTACCTTTTTCTAATTAGTTCATGCTCGCATTTATAACTACACAAAACGAAAGATATTGAAAATTTTAAGAGAGAGAGACTTTAATATTTAATTTTAACACATGAAACACAAATTTTGACCTATGCAATGATTTGGCATGTGAAAACCATCATTTTTATGAGCGTGTTCTTTTTAAAATTTATTGATCGATGTAATTTTGCAGAAGCGTGCAAGAAATGAGTGCATTTATATATATATATATATATATATATATATATATATATATATATAAGTGCCAAGTGGAAGGAATAAAATGCCATGTAAAATGTCACCGTAGTGTATAAAATTGCTTCAATTGATTAAATAAGACACATTCAAGGTCAAACTTCAATAAAGTTCAAATTACGACAACAATTTATGCCGTTTCTAGTGGTGTCACGTTCGTTCCCCGCTATTATTATTGTCATTGTAAATCCCAATTTTATGTTTCAACATCAGTTGATATATATATATATATATATATATATATATTGTACCTTGGTTAACCTTGTTTTTGTTTCTGCCCTAATTGTTCATTCCGATGACGGTCAAGCTTGTCACTCCACCTTAGACCTATAGTTTAACGTGGAATCTGAACCACGCCCCATCATGTGCGGTCAGAAACCGGACTCGATCTCACGACCTCCCGATCAGCAGACTAGCGTCTTAACCACTAGGCTACCCAGGGTACCCATTTATCTACCAAACAATTTTTTATTGTATGGAAGGATAAACAGCTAGGTTTTGCTGCGCGCCGCCTGCCGTCACCTGGTTTCGAACCAGGGGCCGGTGGATTCGTAGTCAGCGATGCTAACTGCTACAACACTGAGCCGTGCATATATATATATATATATATATATATATATATATATATATATATATATGAAAATTATTTCACGAAGGTAACACGTGAAAAATATTTATGATGAATAAAACCACGAAGGAAAGGAAACACAAAATGGTGCTCAAGCGCTTTCGTCTAATGACATCCTCAGGAACACTGAAGTACATAAAAAGGTTAAGCCTATATATAGGTTACAGAAAGAAAAAAAGAAAAATAAATAACATACCTACACACACACACACATACATATATATATATATATACATACATATCTATATATACAAATACATACACACATACATACATACATATATATACAATAAACAGAGAAGTAAAAATAATAAAAAATTATAAAAAAAATTAAAAATTAAAACCTTAAAAGATTACCAGTGAGGCGTACAGATTTTGTAAGGAAAAATATCGATTTTTAGCACAAGATCAAATGGATTATAAAAATACAAATTTATACTGGAACTCTGCGGGTTTTAACACAATGCTGCCTATGGTCAGGTTTCGATATATATAAAAAAATAATAAAAAAATAAAATGCAAATTAAAAGTTAATAAAGTAGAAAACAAGTTTACCAAAGATTTAATGTTTTACACTTCTTATCTATATCTGTTTTAAAGGAATTCAACATAACAGGATCGAGTTGAAAAACCTTTGCTTATGTTGAAGTTATTTGAAAGTTGGATAATGGCAGACTCAAGAATATTTCTATTAACAATGTTGCTTGAATGGAATAAAACTGAAGCATTATTCCAATCAATACAGTGGGCTAACTCTGACAAATGGACAAAAAGGGCACTGGACAACTGTCCTGTTCTAACGGAATATTGATGCTGTTTTATACGTGTGTGCAAATCCTTTCCCGTCTGACCTATGTAAAAGGAATCACATTGTTTACAACCAATTTTGTAGATAATGCCTGAATTATTGGTAGGGCTATTTTTTACTATGATATTTTTCACAATATTGTTATATGAAAATACTACATTAATATCCAAAAGTTTAAGTACATTAGCAATGCCTAAAAAGCCCGGGAAAAATGGAAGTACTAAAATATTTTTTGACAAAGTACGAGTGTTAATATTGACACGATAGAAAGTTCGTTTTGCCTTGTTGAGACAAGATTCCATAAACGCAGATGGATAACACAAATCACTTCCAATACCGTTGATTTTTTCCAATTCGGCATCGATGTATTCCGGACTGGCGATCCTAAGGGCGCGGAGAAACAATGATGAAAATATGGCCTTCTTAGTGGGGGTATCATGTCCCGAGTAAAAGTGTACGTAGGACAAATTGTTTGTCGTTTTCCGATAGATACTAAACTTAAAACCTGGGCTTTCCCTATGTACACGCACATCCAAAAATGGGATTGAATTGTCTTGCTCAACTTCTAAAGTAAACTTAATGGAGGGGACTTGATCATTTAACTGAAGGAGGAAGCTATCCAGGTCACGATTCATGGGCCAGATACACAAAATATCGTCGACGTACCGCAACCAAGGGATGCCAACCCCCTATATTCCGAGAATCCTGGGGGTTGGCATCCCTTGGTTGCGGTACGTCGACGATATTTTGTGTATCTGGCCCATGAATCGTGACCTGGATAGCTTCCTCCTTCAGTTAAATGATCAAGTCCCCTCCATTAAGTTTACTTTAGAAGTTGAGCAAGACAATTCAATCCCATTTTTGGATGTGCGTGTACATAGGGAAAGCCCAGGTTTTAAGTTTAGTATCTATCGGAAAACGACAAACAATTTGTCCTACGTACACTTTTACTCGGGACATGATACCCCCACTAAGAAGGCCATATTTTCATCAATGTTTCTCCGCGCCCTTAGGATCGCCAGTCCGGAATACATCGATGCCGAATTGGAAAAATCAACGGTATTGGAAGTGATTTGTGTTATCCATCTGCGTTTATGGAATCTTGTCTCAACAAGGCAAAACGAACTTTCTATCGTGTCAATATTAACACTCGTACTTTGTCAAAAAATATTTTAGTACTTCCATTTTTCCCGGGCTTTTTAGGCATTGCTAATGTACTTAAACTTTGGATATTAATGTAGTATTTTCATATAACAATATTGTGAAAAATATCATAGTAAAAAATAGCCCTATCAATAATTCAGGCATTATCTACAAAATTGGTTGTAAACAATGTGATTCCTTTTACATAGGTCAGACGGGAAAGGATTTGCACACACGTATAAAACAGCATCAATATTCCGTTAGAACAGGACAGTTGTCCAGTGCCCTTTTTGTCCATTTGTCAGAGTTAGCCCACTGTATTGATTGGAATAATGCTTCAGTTTTTTCCATTCAAGCAACATTGTTAATAGAAATATTCTTGAGTCTGCCATTATCCAACTTTCAAATAACTTCAACATAAGCAAAGGTCTTTTTCAACTCGATCCTGTTATGTTGAATTCCTTTAAAACAGATATAGATAAGAAGTGTAAAACATTAAATCTTTGGTAAACTTGTTTTCTACTTTATTAACTTTTAATTTGCATTTTATTTTTTTATTATTTTTTTATATATCGAAACCTGACCATAGGCAGCATTGTGTTAAAACCCGGACAGTATAAATTTGTATTTTTATAATCCATTTGATCTTGTGCTAAAAATCGATTAACTTTTAATTTGCATTTTTTTTTTATATCGAAACCTGACCATAGGCAGCATTGTGTTAAAACCCGCAGAGTTCCAGTATAAATTTGTATTTTTATAATCCATTTGATCTTGTGCTAAAAATCGATATTTTTCCTTACAAAATCTGTACGCCTCACTGGTAATCTTTTAAGGTTTTAATTTTTAATTTTTTTTATAATTTTTTATTATTTTTACTTCTCTGTTTATTGTATATATATGTATGTATGTATGTGTGTATGTATTTGTATATATAGATATGTATGTATATATATATATATATTATGTGTGTGTGTGTGTAGGTATGTTATTTATTTTTTCTTTTTTTCTTTCTGTAACCTATATATAGGCTTAACCTTTTTATGTACTTCAGTGTTCCTGAGGATGTCATTAGACGAAAGCGCTTGAGCACCATTTTGTTTCCTTTCCTTCGTGGTTTTATTCATCATATTATATATATATATATATATATATTATATATATATATATATATATATATATACACACAAACTCAGAATGGTCCCCTGAGAAACTTATATGTTAAACACAGACCGTGCATGGAACAAGGAACTATTCTGGGAAAATTAAATCCACTATAGTCCGAATAAGTAATGGTAAATGACAAATACCATAGTTTTTCTTTTTCATGATGCAAGCCCGACGTGGGCAACGGGTCTCTCGCAAAGAGGTCCCATAAATATAGCTTCCCTCACCAGCTATCTGCAACGCAGACAGGATCCAGCTTTGGGACATGGATCTAGGGTTTAAAGCAGCCTAGCCCTGCTACATTTAGAACCTCAATATACGCCAAAGACTCGTTGCATTCACGTCGGATTGAATACATCAAAGAAAAAGGGGTAACTATTGTATTTTTAGCCAAAAAAACAAAACTTAAACCTCAACCGGGACATTGAGCGTCCACTTTTCAAGGCACATAACACGTCCGTTTAATATACACAAACTCAGAATGGTCCCCTGAGAAACTTATTCGGACTATAGTGGATTTAATTTTCCCAGAAGAGTTCCTTGTTCCATGCACGGTCTGTGTTTAACATATTATATATATATATATATATATATATATATATATATTTATTACAGAGAATCTGTGTAACTAAGGATTTCATGAAATCTCTAAAACGTTCAGGAATTTCACGTAAGGTTAAGTCGTGATATTTTCGTTAGTTTTAACGAAAATATCACGATTTAACCTAACCAATCGTCAAGGGCGTACAGTTGACCTAACCGGGCATTCAATAATTTTCCCATAAGTTTAACGAAAATAACACGACTTAACCTTACACGAAATCCCTGAACATTTTAGGGATCCCTAGTTACACAGATTCCCTGTAACATATACAGTATATACAGTATATGAAATGAAAATGAAAAGGTTTTTTGGCAGACTATAGTCCATATGACAAATATTATTAATACAGTGACAGTTCACATACTAAGGATATAAATATATACAGTTGATTAGAAATAATACAGTAATGTCGAAGTTAAGTGGAGCTACAGACAGACGTTTTTGTACTAAGAATTCCATAGCTTAGAGGATAAACGGCAGGACTCATGGATAACTTGGATAATCGGGTTTGTTGTTTTTTTAATTCTTTGCATTAGACTGTATTGAGCACGTCTTGTTACCTCCGGGAAGCTGGGGACATTGCGGGTAGCAAACATTTGCGAAGCTGACCATCTCGGGGGTAATTTATGTAAGTCAAAAGACCTGCTGTACAGAAAATTTAGATTTCTGCCAGAACCTTTTTTATAATTCACCCACAGTTGCTATCCGTATATATTACTGCAGAAAGTACGAAAGAGAGTGTCTTTAGCTTCACTTGTACGGAACCGAAAGTTCCTTATAGTCATATTCGCTTTAGCACAAAGGCTTTGAGACTGTTTTCTTATATCCGAGTCATCATTCAAGGAGCTGGTAATAGTTTGACCCAAATACTTAAACTCTCGTACTTCCTCAATTACTTCGCCTTTCATTTTAAACCTAATGTCAGCTGGCTGATTATAGCTTTTAGGATGAAATTGCATAATCTTAGTTTTTGTAACATTAAAAAGAATATCATGTTTCTGAAATACACTTCGCAGACTTTTAGTAGCCGATCCAAACCTTTAATAGAGGGACTTATTAACACCATACCATCGGCATAAACTAAGTTATTTATCCTTGTGTTATCTATATAACATCCCACTGTTGCCTCGTTAGTGAAGCAATTAATCCGTCAATACACACATTAAACAGCATAGGGGAGAGCAAGGAGCCTTGTCTCACCCTGCAAGAGGAGCCAAAACATTCGGATAGTACATTACCCCACCTAGCGGTAAATGATTGGTGGGAATACCAAAATTTCAATAAATTTAATATGTACATGGGCACCTTCCTGTCTTCTAGTTTTTAAATAAAATATTGTGGTTCACTCTATCATATGCCTTACTTATATCAAGGAAACAGCTATAAATAGTTGAATTACTGTCAATGTATTTAGAAATTGTTTCTTTAAGTACATACATACACAGGTCAGTTGAGTAATATATATATATATATATATATATATATATATATATATATATATGTGTGTGTGTGTGTGTGTGTGTGTGTGTTAACAGTAAGGTTGTGGAACTAGTGATTTCATAAAATCCCTGATATTTTCAGTAAATTCGCATAATTTATACCATGATACAGAATTGACAAAAAAGTGTATAATGACCTAACCTAACTAATTTAGGTTAGGTTAGGCTATTATCCACTTTCTGTCAATTTTGTGTCATGGTATAAATTACGCGAATTTACTGAAAATATTGCTGGAGGTACAGGAAAGTGAAAAGACACCTCTGAGATCAATGAGAAATTTGGTCATTATTACAATACAGACTAGTTTCACACGATGACGTAATAAGGGGCGGAGTTACGCTGAAAGTGGATAGTATAAAGGTCGTCCAGATTTTCTCTATTGATTTATCGTCTGTACATATATGGAAAAGTTCTCCATCATTAAAAATATTTATAGTCATTCTCATAATAATAATGAAAATCTAAATTATAAATTATTTATTTTCAAAGCGTTTTGTTACAAGTTCATCAAAAATTAATTATTAGTTGATAAAAAAATAGCAAACACTTTTGTACTTAATTTAGGTCTCTCTCTCTCTCTCTCTCTCTGCAAGGCCTTTTGAGGTACTTCTTTTCCTTGTAACTCCTTGTAACTGTCTCTCTCTTTCTGGTCGCCCACCCTCAGGAAAGATATTGACAGGCTAGAGCGAGTCCAGGCGAGGGCCACAAAGTTAATCCCTTCCGTTAGGCATATGGGCTACAATCGACGCTTACGCGCCCTGAATTTGTTTTCGCTGGAAACTCGGAGGCTGCGCGGTCAACTCATCCTAAGCGACCACAAGAACCAATTTGACATGTTCCTGAGTAACGTCCCTGATTAGCCCTATGTAGGGCCATGAGGACAGGATGAAAGTAGAAAGCAACTCTCTCCTACAACAAATCCCCCAAATCAGGCGGAATGATGTTTGCAGAGGGATCGAAAACAGGTCGATACTGAACAACGGTTCAAATTCAACTAAAGTAAAGCGGTATACAGGGTGCTAAAAAATGTGCAATAAACTATTTTTCGGAACACCTATTTTGATCACCCTGTATAACAATTTGCGAAACACGATTTAAATTCTAAGGTATTTACAACCATTGTTTCACTATCTGTGATATTTCCGAGTCGTAAAATTCTGTCGAATAGCCGACTGACCAAGTTTAACATTTGTAATATATAATGTATAAATAAACATTGTTATGTTAACTTAATGAAGCGCTCAGTTCTCCTTATAATGTTACGTACGGGTTAATTCCGCTCCTGAGGCAACACTGGGTCGAATGTGGTGTTCACTCAGGATAATTATCAATAATTTGATTAAATTTATGACCTTTTCAGATTTGTTCAGTCAATGACACACTTACGATAGATTTTGGGGAGAAAAATGCATGCAAAACTATTATATTTTAGGTTAAATGCTTCATATATCTTTCCTCTTGAGAGAGAGAGAGAGAGAGAGAGAGAGAGAGAGAGAGAGAGAGAGAGAGAGAGAACATGACGTCAGTGTTGTAGTGTAAATCAGGTAAACAATAATGCCTGCAGAAAGAAGATCCATTTGTCACTCAAACAGACACAGTTAACATAAACAATTAACATTAACAGAGAAAAACCTTGATTTTCTTTCGACAACGCATCGACAATGAGTGGAATCGATTGAAAAAAAAAACCCTTTGTCGCGAAATTCCATATTTCTTATCAATATTTATCGACAAATATGGAATTTCATTCACAAAGGATTTTTTCAATAGACTGTACAAAGAAACCAGTCGTCACACCCTTTGATTGGTTATGACAGAAAAAACTCGGAAAAAAACACAAAAAAAGTCTAGTGAAAAGGCAAACATTGTAAATTATCTTACATAATAAAAACATCAATAAATCACAACTGAAATAGGTCAGGTGTCAAAAGTGACCAAAGAAGGATCAGGTCACTAATCCCCAGTTCCCGAGAAGGCACGCAGACGAAGGAAAATGGGAATGTTTTTTCTGTAGGTTATAAAATAACGATCTCCTCAAAAACCGGGGCTAGAGAACCCCTTACGAATGGGGGGTCTATCCAACCAATGGGAAAGAGGGTGCTATCTCGCTTAAGGGAGGAAGAGGTGGGATTGGGAATCTGGAAATCTGGAGTGAAAATTTTTACTTAGTTACCACTGACAATAGGCAAATACCTTTGCTAGATACGTAATAAGAAAACACACACACACACACACACGCACACACACACTGGGATATTTTCACATAAGGAAAATAATATTTTCGAAGCTTAGTAAATGTGACTATTCCTAGTAAATGTGACTATTCCCAAAACACTAAAAACTAATAAATTAACTAAAAGAAAATCTGATAAACAAACAAAACTGAACAGAAAAAAGAATAATAAAAAGATAATATGACGCATTATTTCCAAATAAAACAGACGAAGGTTATTTTCTTTCATTTTTTTTGTTATATTTCCTGACGCTGTCGGATTTTCACCATTTTCAACAGTGCCATAATTTGGCACTACCACGCGAATCAATTGATTGGACGAGCTTCTCTCTTAGATTCTCAAAAATTCGTTGCAGGTCTTGCAAAATGGTTCCCTCCCAATGAATACGAGATTTTATATACAGTTTTTCTTTTTCATGATGGAAGCCTAACGTGGACAACGAGTCACTAGCAAAGAGGCCCCAAAATATAGCTTCCCTTACCAGCTATCTGCTTAGCAGATAGGACCCAGCTTTGGGACAGGGTCTAGACCCGTTGCCCACGTTGGGCTTCCATCATGAAAAAGAAAAACTATAGTATTTGTCATTTACCATTACTGATTCGGACTATAGTGGATTTAATTTTCCCAGAAGAGTTCCTTGTTCCATGTACGGTCTGTGCCTAACATATATATATATATGTGTGTATAATATATATATATACCGGGTGGACGAAAAAAAACCTGGACACTTGTTTTTCTTACAAATTTCAAACTAGTGTAACTAATACACCCAAATTAGTACAACATGTAGCCAATAGTGTGGTTATCATGTGCTGAAAACCTTAGTTAATTACACTGGGCAACAAAAATTTTTTTTTTCGTGTCCCAAGAATGAAAATACCTTATTCTTATAGTATTTTCTGTGCTGAATCCAAATAAGTTTGTAAAATTTCTCTATCAGATCTGGTTTTTGTGACATGCAATTTAGTTTTTAAAAACCCATATAGTTACATACTTATTAAAATATGATCGAAAAGACATACCTGTAGTTTAAAAAGTAGCTTGTTTTGATTTTCTGCTGTGCTTCGCCCCAGGCATGTCTCTCTTAAGAGTCCAGCAATAGTCAGCCAGCATACTGGGGCTCCATTTGCCTTGGTAATGGTTTTCCATGGCAGAAATATCCTGATGAAAACGCTCACCATGTTCGTTGCTTACCGCACCCAGGTTTTCCGGAAAAAAGTCCAAGTGAGAGTCCAAGAAATAAACCTTTAATGACATATTGCACCCCATTGCTTGGTAAGACTTAAGAAGATCTCCTACTATTTCAGGATAGTTTTCGGCCTTGTGATTTCCCAAAAAATTTGTGCAGACACTTTTGAAACTCTGCCACGCAGCTTTCTCAACTTCATTCAACTCTCCTTCAAATCTCTCATCTCTTAACAATTCTCTGATCTGAGGGCCTACAAAAATGTCTCTTTAATCTTGGCATCACTGATCCGGGGAAACTTATTTCTCAAGTATGTGAATCCTGTTTGCGCTTTATCCATCGCTTTAACAAAGTTTTTCATAAGTCCAAGCTTGATATGCAAAGGAGGAAGGTACACTTTCTCAGGGTCAACAAGTGAACTATTCACAACATTTTTCTTGCCTGGAACAAGTGAGGTGCGTTTTGGCCAATCCTTCTTAACGTGGGGTTTTGCTTGTCCCTACTGTCCCACTCACATAAAAAACAACAGTACTTGGTGTAACCTAGCTGCAACCCTAGCAAAAGTGCAATGACCTTCAGATCTCCACAGATATTCCACTTATATTTCTGATACTGAAACTTTCTAAAGCAACTTCATGTTGTCGTATGACTCTTTCATGTTTGCAGCATGTGCAATAGGTACAGAAGGAAATTTATTTCCGTTGTGAAGAAGGACTGCTTTCAAGCTGACTTTTGAGGAGTCAATGAACAATCGCCACTCATCCACGTTATGTTCATGACCAAGCGCCCCCATGACTGAATTAACATCTTTACAAAACACAAGTCCATCTTCATGGGAGAACCATTCTTTGAATTCATCATGGCGGCTGCGGAAAAAACAAACTTTAGTGTCACGTTGCAGTAGATTCCAACCCTTTAATCTTGAACCTAAAAGTTCAGCCTGCTTCTTAGATAATTTCAAATCACGAACTAGGTCATTTAGATCTCCTTGTGATAGTAAATGTGGTTCATTGGAGGAACAGGTAGCCTGGAATGTTGGATCAGAAATGTCTTCATCTTTTTCCTCGTGATATGCTACAGCTACGTTTGATTCCTCATCATTTAAACTTACATGTTCAGGAGGATTTGGTACTGGAAGTTGAGCACTGTGGGGAACTGGTCTCATTGCAGACGGTAGATTAGGGTATTTCATAAGCAGAGCTGGGCACTTGCGGCATATTGCGGTACTGCGGTACTGCTGCACTACCAAACCGGTACCAAACCGGTACGCGGAAATTTGAATGCGGTAGCGGTACTGCGGTACTTTCAGCGATCCTTTGCGGTACTGCGTTATGGGGGCCCGGGGTGGTAGTGCGGTGGTACCGCAAGTACCGCAGTACCGCAAAATATGCCGCAAATGCCCAGCTCTGTTCATAAGGCTCTTTGTTTTTGAAGTGATCCCCTTTGTATTTACCAGGCAGAAATAGCAGTCTGTTGTGTGATCTTTGGGTTCCCTCCAAATCATTGGAATAGCAAATGGCATGTGACGTGAACCGTTTAGCCATCCTGTAAGTAGTCTTACACATGTCACACAACAAATGTGAGGGGCCCAACTCTTGTCCTGATCGCCTACTTTACATCCGAAATAAAGTTCATAGCATTTTTTTACTAATGGTGTAAAGTTACATTTCTGGGATTTTAAAGTTAGATCACCACATACATAACAAAAGGAATTAGGATGATTCAGACAGTTCCGCGGCATTACAAAACATCTATATGAATACAACACTGGTGAAAAATTAACAAGAAGCAACAGACACTAGCTGTTAACACTGTGACATTACAAGCAGACTGACTTGGAGCTGCTCTACACACAGAAACTAGGCTTATGTCTGAAGAGGTACAAACATGTTTCAACCTGCACAGTCTGCTGCTCCGACCAAATTTATCCTGCCAGCATTATCAGAACTTTCTCCCCAAAGGAATAAATTGTACTAATTTTACAGAAAAATTAATAAACAACTATATTAATGTTAATATATTTTATTATAGTTATATTAATTAATATAATATATTATATTATTTTTTATAATGTTTTATATTATAATATTGTTATATACTTAATTATATATAATATGTTATTATTTTTTTATCCGGTGATCATGCTAAATGAGGAAAAAATGAACATAGCGTCACAAGTAAACTAAGCCTGATAGAAAAAATCTGATTTCATATTTAGATTCAGCATGAAAAAGTACACTTAGAACACCCATCAAAACCCTTGTGACAAAATTGTTGTTGACCAGTGAATTATCTTTGGCCGTTTCTTAATTATAAAAAATTTAACTTGACGAAACAAACAGCGAGATTTTGTGAAGCTGACTACGCCCTTGGACGTGTCAGATGTTCGCTACAAAACAAGCAGTTTGCGCATGCGCATTGCGCACCTAAGACAATGATAAGTGGCCACATGGCGAATTGGTAGGATAGCAGTGTCAGATTTCTTTAAGAAGTGTTGGCTGACGGAATATTTTTTCTTATTTTTTTTTCTTGTGGTGTTAATTAAAATTCTATCGTAATGGTTTTAAGTAAAGAAGACTTAGCTGTTATAAAGGCGTGTTTTGCCGAGAAGGGATGGTGCTAGAAAAATAATTAGGGAATTTCCGGGAAAAAATGGAAAAGAAGTACAGTACAATACGTAATAAATAAAATTAGACAATCAGAGTCAACTGACAGAAACATGGCAGCGGTCGTCCGCGTACTGCTCGGACTCGAGAAAACAAAACAAAAGGTACGTTGAAGAGCATGCGTTGTCGCAGGAAAATAATACTGGTACTCATCTTTCGCAGAGAAAAATGGCGAATAATTTAAATATTTCGCGCAACAGTATCCAAAACATAATGAAAAGTAAAGGAATCAGATCTTTTAAAAGATTGAGTGCTCCCAGAATAACAAAAGAAGCCATGGGAAAACGGTTAGAAAGGTGCAATTCTTTGTACAGGAAATTTAATTTAGCAGACATTAAACGCATGTTTTTTCAAGATGAGTCCGACTTTACATTAACTGTATCAACAAATCGACAAAACAATCGAGTCAATGCATTAACTTCAAAATCGGAAATCCCGCCAGACCGTCTTTATCATCCTATTTCACGATTTTCCAAGAAATTAATGGTATCTTGTGGTGTTTCTTACAATGAAAAAACCAAATTATTCTTTACTGATCCACAGAAAACAAAAAGGAACTCGCATAATTACAATGAACATCTCGGAGAACTTTTACCGGAATGCCAAGACTTGTACCCGAACAAAGATTTTATTTTTGTTAAAGACCAGGGCTGTGGAGTCGGTGATAAAATTTGCCGACTCCGACTTCAGAAATCTGACTTGTATAATTACGACTCCGACTCCGATGGAATGTTAAGGCCAAATTGATTACGATTAGCTTTATTAGGCCAATGGAGATTATTGGAGATTCATAAACAAGGCATTTCGTCACCACCACATGACTCATCAGGTTACTTAGTGGCTGTAACTATGCCTTAATGGCTTTTTTTCTCTTTATTCAAAAATTACAATAAATCCCAAAATACAAACTGATTGAAACTTAAACAAAATAAGATTATTATTGGTTTAGCAAATTAATAAGATGTTTTTGTATTATTATAAACATCCGTAACAAAATGTACTAACCTAAACTGAATTTGTTCTTAAAAAAAGGATCGCTTCCATTAAATCTTCTTTCAGTGATGCTTATCAAAATTATCAAATTGAAATCTAAAAATCTGAAAAAGATTTAGGGTTGCTAGTACAAAATTTTTAAATTTCCTTATTATTAATTATGTTAATTAATTAATTATAATCCTTAGTAATTATAAGCAACTATATTTATATATTATTATATTTATTATTTATATGTTATATATTATATATTATTTATATATTATATTATAAAGGGTGATCCAGAGAAATGGGACCCAAAAGAAACCCCTGTAACTCTTAAAGTATAAGTCCTTTTATAAAATCATACGCATCATTCGAAAGAGGATAGTTACAAGTTTGTACAGGATTGTATAGGTTTTGACAATACAAGACAAGATACAAAACAAAATAAAAGTGTTAGTTAAAACTAACCCTTCAAGATGACTGCATGGACTGTGGAACAGCTGCGTTTCATAACTGAGCAATATTATGAGCATGGAAGAAGTGTAGTTTCAGCTCAAAGATCTTTCAAGACAAATTTTCAGATGTCAAAATCACCTTCTAAGAAAGTAATCCGTCGGTGTGTCAGAAATTTTTCCCTAACTGGCAGCATTGGAAAAAGAAAACCAACTGGAAGAGTGTGCATAGCAAGGATAGACGAGATCATTAACAGAACTCATGAAATTGTACAGGATAATCCTAACATAAGCATCAGACGTGATTCTCAGCTGTTAGGAGTTGGATATGGAACAACACACCGTATATTCAAGCAAAATTTAATGCTCTTTCCATATAAAATTCAAACAGTGCAACAACTAAACGATGGAGATTTCGCACGAAGACGACAATTCTGTCAATGGATCCAACAGAAGGTAAATGACACCACCAATTTTCTAGCAACTTTGATTATGTCAGACGAAGCCCATTTTCACTTGAATGGAACTGTAAACAAACAAAATTGTCGTTTCTGGGCAACAGAAAATCCATTGAATATTACCGAAGTCCCGTTGCATAGTCAGCGTGTAACTGTTTGGTGTGGTCTTACTGCATCTCAGATCATGGGGCGTACTTTTTCGAGGATTCCACCGGAAACACGGTCACTGTAAATGGTGATCGCTACTAAAAAATGTTGACCGATTTCCTTATTCCTAAATTAAGAGATCTTTGTCTAGAAAACCACTGGTTCCAACAAGACGGAGCTACCTGCCATACCACGAGGAACTGCATGGCAGTTTTGCGTCAAACGTTTCCAGGCGAGTTAATCTCAAGATTTGGAGACGTTGAATGGCCCGCAAGGTCTCCGGATTTTTCTCCCTTAGATTATTATCTCTGGGGATATTTAAAGAGTAGGGTCTACAGAAATAACCCAACGACCTTGCAAGAATTGAAGGCCGCCATCACAAATGAGATACAGGCCATACACCGCACACTCTTGCAAAAGTGATGCAGAACTTACAAGCGAGAACACTGGAATGCTTGGCAAACTAATGGAGCACATTTGAAAGGAGTCATTTTAAAAAATAAATATTTCATAATAAACTTGTAACTCTACTCTTTCGAATGATATATAGTTTTTATGAAAGGAATTAAATATTAAGAATATTTGGCTTTTTTTTATGGGTCCCATTTATCTGGATCACCCAGTATATTAAAACATTAAGTTAAATCTATTTTATTCATAAAATTGAGCTAGGCCTAGGCCTAGGCTACTATGGTTATAATTGAAGGATTTGCACCGACTCCGACTCCATCCAACTATGCATTTCCGACTCCGACTCCACTCAAAATTGACCGAGTCCACGACTCCGACTCCACAGCCCTGTTTAAGACAATGCACCATCTCATTCGGCAAAGGCAACCCAAGAATTTTTGATGGCGAACATTCCTGAATTCATAAAAAGTGAAGAATGGCCACCAAATTCTCCTGACTTAAATCCTCTGGATTACTTCGTGTGGAATGAGCTGAAGTCATTGGTGTACCATGGTCGCAGGGAACCATTTTCAAACCTGGAAGCACTTAGACAAAGAATTGAGGTTGTAGTATGGTGTCCCAAGACAAAATCAAGTCATTCATAGATCAGTGGAAAAGGAGAGTACTGGCCGTAATTCAAAAATGGGGGACAATACAACATCGATTTCAATGGGGTAAGTTTTATACGAGTTCCATTGAAATTTTTAGCACATGATAACTATACTATTGGCTACATCTTGTACTAATTTGGGTATTAGCTTGACTAGTTTGAAATTTGTAGGAAAAACAAAAGTGTCCAGGTTCTTTTCGTCCACCCGGTATATATATATATATATATATATATATATATATAATATAATATATATATATATATATATACGGGTGTTCAGGAAATGATTGCCCCCCTGTAGAGCAAAAACTAGAAGAGATAGATAAAAACCGGCGAGACCACTTGAAAGAGCGTTAAAATCTGAATAAAAAACCATTATATTCTATTCCGTGATTTTAATTCTTACCATTTTTTCCCCACAGAAACCATGGCATCATCTATTTTGAACGATTCAGAGAAAAAGCGAGTTCTTGACCGCATTCGAGCTGTCACATTTCGTGAAGCAAAGGAAGCTGGTGCAACTTTCATAAACTCGACACTGGGTGGCTGAGAGATTAAAAAGATCAGAAGACTTTGTCAAAAGGAATTGGAATAAGAATCCTGAAGATTGTGAAACAGAATTTCGAGGAGGAAGACCGGAGAAATTATCTCAAGAATCGAAAGACATTGTGCTGCTGCATCACGGGCGCGAAAAAGAGCTGCTCTGAGGTAGCAAGAGAGATACTTATCCGTGTGGTAAGATAGTCAATCGGCAACTTGTGCATCAATTTCGAGTTCGCCAAGGCTTGAGTGCTTGGCATGAAATAGCTAAGCCACGGAAGAGTGATCTTAATATGAAGATCGGCTATGGTTTTGTGATTATCTTGAGGAATGGACGGAAGACGATTTCCTTCACTTGGTTGTCAGCGATGAATTCTTCGTTTATGTCTCCAGAAAACCAAATTTTCAGAATGATGGGTTTGGGCAACAACTCCTGATGAGTCCCAGACGACCAGAAGTATCGAGAAATAGTAAAAAATCCAGCATGTGTGGGTGTTTTCATTATGTTCTCCTATTCGGAAGCTCATCTGGGTTATCAAACCAAGAGGAACCAGTTGGGATGGGCCTTATTTTCGAAATGTAATTTAGCCCAACATGGAATTCCGTTTTTGAAAGACCCCGAGTGTGTTTTGGATGTTGAACAGGCAACCTTTCTTCACGACAAAGCCCCCTGTATGAAAGCACTTGCGACTCAACAACTGCTTAAGGACAATAACATTGATTTTTCGGAAATAATGAATGGCCTGGCAATTCTCCCGATCTTAATGTCTGTGAACATGTCGGATCCATCATGAAGGATCGGGTGGAGTCCTTAATGCTGGAACAACCCATTCAGAATCGGTATTCAACAGAAATTATGACTGCAAAGATCAACGAGTCCTTGAAGAAATGAGTCACGATACCGATCTCTTTGAGACACTTCTGGGATCATACCCCCGTCGATTAATGGCCGTCAGAGCTGCAAGTGGGGTCAACACCCGATATTAAAACCAGTGTTTTTTATTCAAAATTAACGCTCTTTCGCGTGGTTTTGTCTGTTTTTTTTCTATTCCTTTCAGTTTCTTCTGTACAAGGGGGGGGGGGGGGGAATCATTTCCTGACACCCTTATATATATATATATTAGTGATGTAGGTCACATCCGCATCCGCATCCGCATCCGCGGAACATCCGCACATTTTCTCGCATCCGCATCTGCATCCGCATCCGCACTTTGGACTGCGGATGTCGTGCGGATGTTGACCGTTGAGATAAAACGTCATTAATAAGCGGAAATTATCAAATTCTACTATAATAATAGAACTAGTTCATTGTGCGCAAAAGTGATGCAAGCGACAAGACGAGAGGCTGTTCTTGTATAAAGTTACTCTCTGCAACCTACTTAGATCCACGTTACAAAGCTAAGTTATTTTCACCTAGTACATTAGAACGATTAAATCATCACTGCAAAGCATTGAAGAGCTTCAATCTCTTGAATCTGTCGCTTCGCCACCCACCAAAAGAATAAAAGTTTCAGTGACAGAACCAACACCTTCAACAAGCAAATCTATCACAGAATCTCTCTCTCAGTTTCTTGAGTCAAGCAGCGATGACGAGACCTACGCGATGTCAAAAGATTGTAGTAAAAATGATCGAGAGCTATCACCAAGAAAAACGCCTGGCTGCATGTGACAATCCTATTAGTTGGTGAAAAATAAGCAGAATATCTATCCATACTTGAGTAAACTTGCAAGGAAACATTTAGCACGTCCTCCAACAAGCGTACCAAGCGAGAGATTATTTAGCAGTGCTGGATTAATATATGATGAAAAGAGAAACAGACTGGCAGCAGAAAAGGCAGAAAAATTAATGTTCCTTAAGCATAACCTTCCTATAATTAAGTTTTGAATATTAAGCGATGAACATCTTAGTTTACTTTATTTTAATTACTCATTTATAAATATGTCTAATAAAACTTTAAAACTTAATATAAATAGTTATCAGCTAATTAAAGATCTCTTTCTATAAGGGTGGAGGTTGGGGAAAGAGGTCGGGTAACACAATTATGGTTTCTAATTGTGGCTGAAACTCAACAAAATATAACGAATTTATTTGCAGACGAATTCACTAATTGATTTCTATATTAGTTAGATGCTTGCTATTATTTTATATGTTCAGGGAAAAGTACAGCAATTATTGTACAATTAATCAATTATACTACATTATAGCTACAGCTCTCTCTATATAATAACTTATTATATACGTTAAAACAACAAATCTCGAATATATCCTAAAAAAATAACGAAAATGTAGACATCCGCATCCGCGGATGTTGAAATCAAACATCCTCATCCGCATCCGCATCCGCGGATGTGAAAAAAATGACATCCGCTACATCACATATATATATATATATATATATATATATATATATATAAAAAATAAAATCTTTTTTAGTAAATAAATAGTGATAAATTTTCGTATTAAAATAAATATTAAAGTCTTGGCTAATTTAAGTTCTTCCTTAACGACAAAAAAATGATCATGTAACGGAAGGAACTACAGCTTTGCGTGGAACCACGGGTCGCTACATCATCTGAAGGAGACGCGGTTCACCCATCCAACTACTGTCTACCGTCTCTCGACCCAAGGTCGCTGAACCTCATTGATTTAACGGGTATTCGTATTATGATAATTTTTCACCATTTCACCATTTTTACCATTTTCACCATTTTTACCATTTCACCATTTTTACCATTTCACCATCATATATGAACATTAAATTAAAATATTTCTTACATTTTTACTCAATCATATCGTGTTAAATCCAATAAAATGCAGCGCATCACCTTTTAATTAATGTGAGAGCCCAGTAAAGCCAGAGGCTTAAGGGTTAAATTGTGGTAAAATAAATATTCTAAACTCTCTCTCTCTATATATATATATATGTGTGTGTGTGTAACACTGTATATATATATATATATATATATATATATATATATATATATGGTGTCCCATAAGTTCGGTCTTATAGGAAAATTTATTTTAAATTATATTTCCAAAAACAATATATTAGAACTAAACCAGAGGTCTTAGTTTGGAACCTTTTTTTTTGTTGCAGGTAGAATAACACGCACTGTCTAATATGGAAGTGAGTTACACTCCTGAAGAAAAGGCGGAGGCCTAGGCGAAGGCCTTTTCCCCACGAGTGCAACTCACTTCCATAATAACCATTGTGTTATTCTACCTGCAACAAAAAAAAAAGGTCCCAAAACAAGACATCAATTTAAACATTTGTTTTAGTTCAAATGTATAACTTGGAAATTTAATTTAAAATATATTTTCCTAAGTTAACCTAAATTAGGTTAGGTTAGGTTAAATTAGGATTAGTTAGGTTAGGTTAAATTAATTGAGGAACCAAGATAGCAACTCCAATTTGGTGCTTTTACCAAGAATGGAAATGAAACGACATTATTTTACAAATCATGAAATTTTGTTCTCAAATGTAGAATTTTTTCACTGTGTACATTTTCATTTGCGGACCATGGACGAGAATGGGAAGTAGTCACCTAACCTAACCTATCACCTAGCCTAGGCCAATTTAATTTAACTTAAAACTAGTGTAATACTAAAATATTTTTAATATCTTTCGTAATGGTAAGGGGTCGTGTGACGTTACGGAGCTACAGCTTTACGTGGGATTCGACCCATCTTATAAAGGTCACTACATCACCTGGACGCGGAAGATGAGATAGGGGAGGGTCCCCCCATCCAACTACTACACAGACCCAACGTCGCTTAAAATCGCTGATCAAACTGTAAGCGGTGTTGTAACATGACCACGACGTAGTCGTAACAAATTTAACTTTCGAGTTAGTTAAAGCATTAGCGCCCATTGGTAGAATTTCCACCGCAAAATTGTTTATCATTATTGCATCACTTTTTCTCGTATTCACGTGATCTTCGGTATGAGTCATTGATATGACGTAATCTTTTAAAGATTGCGTCATATCAATGACGGTAGGAAATTCTACCTACCAATGGGCACTAATGGGTTAACGAACTGAACTTCAACAATTACAACAGTTATTATTATTATTATTTGATCGAGAAGAACCCCGCTGAATAACCACTTCCCCCTTCTGTAGCAACTGATGAAAAGAAGAAGGTTCGTCCAAAGACTACACGCAATATTATCGCGTCTCCTTCAGATTATCAGATATCAAATCTGGGTATAACTTTTGCGGTCGTAATACCCACACTGACATTTTACGTTAAACGTAACTGTTCTCTATACCCAATTCCTCGCTCAAACAAATACTACAAAAGGTTGACAAAAGTGAATAGACACCCACGACGATTGTCCTCGAGCGAACAAATGGGCAAAGTTCATCAAATGAATGCGAGAATGCGTGTCAGCTTCGTATAATAGAAAAGGGAGAACCAACACCATTCTAAATATATTGGTTTCAATAAATCAATTATTATTTATTGGCTTTTGGTATCAAATCAAAAACTATGGGCAACGGAAGGTGTCTATTTATTTTTGTCAACCTTCCGTGAACGGACTTTTTTTTGTGAACGTCCAAAAAGGTTATAATTAAAATTTGTACGTACATCTACGACATTTACGGAACGTCCCATTTTTTTTTTACTGAGATTTAACTGGTAAAACCCGGATTAACGCGTCAACTGCCATATACGCGTCAACTGCCATATACGCTATAATGTATTTGGAGCGTATCTTTACAAATCGAATTACAGTTCAGTTTGTAAAGATAACTTATGGACAGGGTGTTCATAAGTTATCTTTACAAACTAAACTGTAATTCGATTTGTAAAGATAATTTATAAACACCCTATATAACTAAAACCGTCATACATAGAACGACCGGTCAACAAGCGAAAATTGTAATTTAATTTAACTTAAAACTTAACCTAACCTACAACGAAAGTGGAAGATATGAGGACGAGAATAATAAAGGTTTCGAAGTAGTAAACAGCGAAAGTTTAGTCGACAATAAGAACCAATTTTCCTCGTGAAGGTTCACGATTCATAACCTACAAAAAGTCTTGACATTTCACAATATTACGTATTAAAACCTTAAACTTTCGTAGGGATATACACGTGTGTATATATATATATATTGTACATAGGTAGATAGTGTAGTTTGGTCATTTTGCCTTTTTCCCTTCAAGCCCTGACGAGGTGTATTGCTGAATATACGAGATACAAATATACAAATATTTGTATATTTTTTTCGAAATGTACGTCGTCACGACGAGTCCCCCACCCCGAGTGATTTTTATCGAATAACCTTGGGGGGGGGAGGGGGGGGGTCGTTAAATTGTCGCTAAAAATGATTACAAATTTTCACCGATTTCAAAGATTAATTATACGAAGTTGAAATGATCAGTCTTCGGACTAATGATGAAAGCCGGTATTGAAAAACCGGTATTTATACCGGTATTGGACAAGAGACACGATACCGATATCGTGATTATCTATACCGGGTTTTCGGTATTGAAGAACTGCCTATTGTCTTTATTGTGGGAGCAATCAGCAAACGTCAAGTTAACAAAAATTTGTTTTTTGTAGGATTTTGTGGCCAATGTGAGTAGAAATAATGATTTATCTTCATACATAACTTACACACGCAGTATATCTTTGAGGGGCATCATTTGTGTATGTCACAATTTATCATTTGTTATAATATTATCCTCTTGACGACTGAATTTTTTGTAGGGTTAAGTTATAAACCAAAAGAGGTTAAGTTATTGACGTTATATGATGTGTCCGTTTTTCTGAAAAGGGGAACTATCATCCAGAACTCTCGTCTTAAACATTTGAAATCGTATAAATACGTATTGAAACGTTCAAAAACGTTTTTACACGATTGCCAAAACCTTGCGTTGTTTTTTTAGATTAGATTAGTTTAGATGATTCAATCTAAACTAGAGCTCAAAAGAACTGCTGAAAGGATTTTTAAAAGGCTTTTTCCTAAGAATGATGAAAATTTAGTTGGTTTCGAGGAAGAAAGCGAAGACCAAGACTTACGAGCATCTAACGACTCAGAGAATGTTACTGAAGACAAAAATGAAGTAGATGATCCATTGATGAGCGTTTACACGAAAGAAATAGAGAAATTAGAAAAGGTACCATTGAGAAGCAATGCAACTAACTTCGATCCTACTAATGAATTTAAGAGTTTCGAAGTTTCTTCACAAAGAAGTAAAAATTTAGAGAAGCTGTACGAGGCATTGCTTTCCATTAAACCCACTAGTGTAGAATCAGAAAGAGCTTTTTCCGCTGCTGGCTTATTTCTGACCAAGCTAAGATCAAATCTCTCTGAACAATCATTAGATACTCTTTATTTCCTCAAAACTTACTTCCAAAACCAAAATAAGAAATAAATATGCAAAATTATTAATAAACTTTTTTTTTCCGATATACTTAATCATTATAAATAGTCCTTCCTTGTTCCTGCCTTTCCCAAGGAGCTGCTGTTCAAACTTTTTTCAATCAATGTTATTTTCCCTTTGGTGTCGGTGACAGAATTTAAAAAGTAACTTCAGTCTTTATTGTCGTTAATGTGGTGAATACTAAGGTCCTGCAGGCTTGGGGGAGGGTTGGCACTTGGCAGGGTGACACCAAAAAAATCATTATAAATTATTCTCTGCGTAAAACCGGTATCAGTAAAGTAATTGTTCAAATACCGGTATTAAAAATTGTCGGTATTATTTCATCCCTACTTCGGACGTTTTTCCGGTTGCCAAAAGTAAATAGACGCCTTTGGTTTTTTTTTAATAATAAAAGTGAATAAATAATAATTGATTTATTGAATGAATATATTTAGAATTGTGTCGCTTTCCCCTTTAAAGCGGCGTGTAAAGGCGACAAACGTTCTCGCATTCCATTGATGAGCTTTGAAATTTGTTCTCTCGAGGAACGATCATCGTGGTGTCTATTTATTTTTGTCAACCCTCTGTACATAGTCTGTTAAATGACTAGAAAAAGAAATGAGCGCAAAGTTACTTAGAATAAAGAAATGAGCGCAAAGTTACTTAGAATAAAGAAATGAGCGCAAAGTTACTTAGAATAAAGAAATGAGCGCAAAGTTACTTAGAATAAAGAAATGAGCGCAAAGTTACTTAGAATAAAGAAATGAGCGCAAAGTTACTTAGAATAAATAAATGAGCGCAAAGTTACTTAGAATAAATGATCTAAACGAGTCTTTCCATCAAATGGATCCCCGCTTCAAAAGACGACTGACGAGTCACGCAAAAAGTATGTTCAGGTAAATAAGGGGTCGCCTTAAACTAGACCTTGAAAACAAGATGGTGGAAATACTTTGAAACAACATCGACCACGGCGTAAACCTAACCTGATTTAAGCCCGAGCGAAATAACTATAATAACTGATGTACAGGGTGATCAACTAAAACAAAGTGTACACTGTAAATTTTATGTATTTTGCAGTACAAAAGTTAATTACACTGTGTATTAGGGTTGCACCGATAAGCAAATTAGCCGATTACCGATTAATCGGCCTAAAATTATCGGCCGATAATTCTTTTTATATACTGTATAAGTGTATAGCACTATATGGTTACTGAATTACGCCGCTTATACCTATTATACTGGTAAATAGGAGCACGCAATATAAAACGTAGGCCTAATATCTAATATTTTTTTATCTAATATTAATCTAATATTTTTAGAACTATTTACATATTCTAATTCTTTAATTTCTTTTACAGATTAAATTAAGCATTTTAATGAAAGTTGCCAGAAATCTTATATTTTTGTTACAAATTTAAATAACATAAAGCCTTTATGGCTCCAAGCATTGCATGGAAATACTTTAAAGTAGATAAAAATAACAAAATTATTTACAAATGCACCCTATGCAATGTTTCCATCTCAAATTTTGTTTATCGTTAGAGAGTAGTTAAGGCCACTTTTGTTTTGCAACAGGAAAGCTTAAATGGATTCTTTTGTTCACTAAGGTACAATAATTTTTTTGTTTTAATAAATGGAGTGATAATGGAGTAAATTAATTCATAATACTCTGCCTATTATTCTCCAAACAATGCAAATTGGTAGAAAATATTAATAAAAAACAAGCAAAATATTATTTAAGTTCATTCCATGTCTAGGATAACTGAAATTCTTAAACCAGGGATGCAATTTCTGTAATGTAATAAACAAAGATGACCGAGTATGAAAACCGATTAATCGGCAAAAAAAAGCCGATGACCGATTAATCGGCAAATGGCGATATGGCCGATTACCGATTGTCAACCGATTAATCGGTGCAACCCTACTGTGTATATATATATATTATTAATAAATTATGAAAATTAATCCCATATATATATATATATATATATATATATATATTATATATATATATATATATATATATATATACACACCACTTGGTAAAAGTTCCGTGCGTTGGTCTCTCTTCACAAAAAGAGAGACCCCACCTCCAGGCCTGGCCTGATGGAGAAACGAGTTGCTTTCTTGCAATCTCTATCGCACATAGCCAAGCACACCCGGCTATTTTCCTTCAGTGTTGAAGGTGTCCTTTGTCGGACATTTAGTTTGGGAACACTACACATTCTGCCTCTCTTATTTTCCAGCGTTGTTTGGATGGTAATTAGGTTTAGTTTTAGGTTTGGTACCAGTTTTTCGATAATTTTCCATATGTGGATTATGGTGTACCTCTCTCTTCTTCTTTGCAGGGAGTACAGATTTAGTTTACGTAGTCTTTCCCAGTAGTTGAGTTCTTTGCAGCCATCAATCTTGGCTGTGAAATGTCTCTGCGTTTCTTCTAGTTTATTAATTTCTTCCTTTTTATATGGAGACGTCAAAACTGAGCAGTATTCAAGGTTTGGTACGATCAGTCTTTCCCAGCAGGGGAATCATTACCTTCTCGTCCCTTCTTTTGAAGGTTCTTAGTAGCTGTTCCATAACTCATTTTGCTTTGTTCATCGCTATCTGATTATTTATGTGTCTCGAATTTCAAATCATCGATTATTATAACCCCACAAATCTATCGCTTTCTTGTTTTTCTAAATTTCCTGTCTATCTGGGGCATAATATGCTGTCAAAGTTCCTCATTTCTTCCATATCTCAAGAGCTGAAATTTCTCGGTGTTAAATTTCACGTTATTTTCTTCTGCCCATTTGTATTTTCTGTTCGTGTCCCTCTGTAAGGCCTCCACCTCTTTTGCATCACTGATTTTTCTGCTGGTTTTTGTATCGTCCGCAAAAGGTGTTACTATACTGTTGCTGTTTATTCCGCTGTCTATGTCTGTTAGCGTGATAATGAACGGGAGTGGGGCCAGTACTGTCCCTCGTGGTACTGAGCTGCGTACTTCCGATTCTGATGATGATATATCTTGGATTTTTACGCCTTGTTGCCGTTCCCTGAGGAAGTCGTATATCCATTTTCCCATTTTGCCCGTTATTCCCATTTGTTACATTCCGTGCGCTATTATGTCATGATCACACTTATTGAATGCTTTAGCAAAATCCGTGTATATTACATCGTAGTTATCTTGTGTGCGTCTTTGATATGTGTTACAGTGCTCTATTAGTTGCGATAGGTACGATCTTCCTGAATCTTTCCTGCGTCTCCAAAATGTCATACATTTTCCCCCTATTCTTTCTAATATTTTGGTGAGATGTGATGTCAGTGACACAGGTCTATAGTTCTTTGCTCGAGATCTATCCTCCCACCCCCTTTATATATATATAGGAACAATGTTCGTTCTTTTTAATATGCTCTTATTTCCTCCGTGTTCAGGGATCTTCTCTATACCGAATAAAGGGGTGTAGCTATTTCGTTCTTACAATGCTTAATCATTCCATTTGTCCGGGCCTGGAGCTGAATATAATTTCATTTGTCCTATCCCTTTCGCTATATCTTCCGCGGCAAATTCAAAATCAGTTATAAAGTTTCCATTTAATTCCTCTTCAAAAAAAAAGGTATTTCTCTCAGGTACTGCTTTCTCTCTCTATTTGGGTTACTGAAAGCTGATTCATACTGAGCTCTCAATATTTCAGATATTTCTTTTAGATCATCGGTTTGCTCATTATTGTCTTTCCTTAAAGGTGCGATAGGGGTCCGCGTTTTTGTTTTTCTTTTCGCGAAGCTATGGAAGTATTTTGGGTTATCTTTTATTGTTTTCATCGTATCTTCCTCTTCTTCTTCTTCTGAGTGGTCCTTAATTAGGATTTGTATTTCCCTGTCTTTATTTTCCAATTTTATTTGTATCACGTTTTTGGTGTTGTTGTCTGCGCAATTAACTAACTTCCTAAAATGTGATGCGTAAACTTGTTTTGTAGTTCCAGGTGCGTGAGGAAAAGAGAAAAAATGTTCTATTATGAAGCAAGATGGAAACCCGAAGTCTCTTCTTAAGGAAGCGTGGTGAGAGGGTTGAATACAGCTTGTCATAGAGAGTGAGTCGCATATAGTTCATCCAAAGAACTTACTGTAGCTTCCTCGTTATTTTGGTTTCAGTTCCACGATTCGAGCCTGTGGGAAAGAGGGCTTATATTGCTGTCACGCGCGAGGCCTATCACATTTCTTTAGACCTACTTGATAATTGTATAACGTAAGTGTAAAGTTAATTTTATTTGTGAAAGAACACAAGATTAAAAGTATAAAAATTTCGTGATTTTATAACAACTGTCACACCCAACCACGAGCGGAGCAATTAATGGAATTAACGGATCATTTTTATTCATGGGGGTCACCGAGGGAAGGAACGCCACCCCGGGAGAGAAATCCCTTCAGATGCCTATTAGTATTACGCTAATTTTTCAATTTTTACTGCTAAAAGCTCAACGTAGCTGTTTGATTTACTTATTACTGTTTCTGTGATATGGCTTTCACGTATGTATGTAGCAATATAGCACTGCCATTTTTTCGTCTTTCTGTTCTGAGAGTTCGTTGTACGTTGTTACCATCAATTTTTATTTCTTTTTGATCTATGCAGTATTCGCAGTTTTCACAATCTCCTTGACAGTCTTTAAGATGTGTTTCTGTGAGGAATGCGATGTCAGTCCTTGTTTCTTCCCTAAATCTTTGCAGGTACGAAACTTTGTTTATTGTGATTCAATCTCAGCCCTCGAATATTTGCCAGGACTATATTTATGTTTACTGTTTGGCGTTGTCCTTCGAGTATTCCAAATTCAATTTCCTCCAGTGTCGCGTTTTGTATTCGTATGGTCCTCCAAGAAAGCCCCATTTCCGGTTACCTGTTCTGGCAGTTTCTTGCTTGGTAACGGATCGGTTCGGATTCTCAGCTGTCGACTGTACGTGTTAAATGGGGCTTAGTAACCGTATTGCGTCTGCAATGTCGAGAAAATTTACTTCTGGGTTTGTATTCATAGGTTTCTTATCGTTTTTGCTATTGTCCCTCGAGTTTGTTGGGAGGTGGTGATGATAACATTTTTTACTCTATTTTCAACCCCCTGCCTTGCATAGAACTTGCAAACGGTAGGATGATAAAATTTGCAGCTGTCGCTACATTTACAGTGACCGTTATTATAATAGAAATTGCGCATAGTGGGGTGCTCATATATACACTGTCCTTCTTTATATCTGCAAAAGCCCTTTGCATAGTATATTTATACAGTTCTTCCCATCACTCGAGGCTTTTGTTTTTGTTGTTTGTTTCATTTCCTTTCTCGGAGATAATCTCGTGATTTCCCATTTGTTTTTCGCTATTTACTCTATTTACTCTGGTGTTGTCCAGCTGATCTACGTGCGTTTCTCTTAGTATTTTTGTTACAATAAATTTTCGCCCTCTTTGTGTGTCGGTATTCCGACATGTGCCATTGTGCCATGTTTGTATCTGCTTCACTTTTCTTCGACTCCTTTCCTATTTCTTTCCGCTCATCATTTATATTCTCTTCTTTCGCTGCTTCCATATAATATCTCTTTCTGTTTTATAACCGTAAACGAATGTATTTCCGTTATACATCTTCCACATAAATATTTTACTCCATTTAGTTGTTTGGCACTTGCTATACGAGTGATGTTTTCATCTTTCCAATTCAGGCGGGTAAAATCAAAGAGAAATTGACGAAGACCACAGCTAATTGCACTCGATTCATCGGCTGCATCGTTGCAAACCTTGCAAAACTGTAAAATCGGTTACCCATTTCTGGGTTGTTTATAAACATTATATAAAGATTAGTGAGCGAAAAATTTGCTGAAGATGGAGGGCTGAGGTTTCGACTATAGGGGTGAGGTGAGGAGGTTTTCATTACAGAAGTGAGGGTGAGGGAGAGTGGTCTCCGTTAGTCCAGGGGATGGGGGATATCACGCGTTGTGTATGTCCACTGATTGGTGCTCGTAAAGGCGGCCGCGTGGAATATCGGGGGATGGCTATATGAATTTGGGGGAAAAACAAAGTGCCTTGCTTGAATCGTATGGATGGGTACCTGAATTTTTTTCTGTCATATGGAATTAATCGAGTAGGAATAATTTTCTTTGTTTTACTTTTGATGGTATATGTCGTACTTTCACCACTTGAGGAAATATCACATTGCGTGCACTAGATATTCACGCAGGTTATCACACTTATCAAATGATAAGTTACAATTAGCTTTTGTAAGAACTTCGATCGAAACACGTGTTACCGTCACAGTGGGCAGAAGGAATATATATACTGTATATATATATATATATATATATATATATATATATATATATATATATATAGAGAGAGAGAGAGAGAGAGAGAGAGAGAGAGAGAGAGAGAGAGAGAGAGAGAGAGAGAGAGAGAGAGATTTTTTTTTATTACATTCAATGGTATAACATCAATAATTTCGCGTACTGCTGAAAAGTTTCAGGCATTTGACGTAATGTTCGTGACCCTTAATCACAGGCATTACGCATTACTGCTCTGACCTCACGAAGTGATTAGGGGTCGGGGACATTACGCAAAATTACTGGTTTCACACACCGATTATAACACATAAACGTCACGCCCAAACGTACGTAATTATTTTGCCACGAAAATTAACTCTCACTCCCTCATATTTGCCGGTTCTTAAGGGTAATGCTTAAAATTGTACGCCCTTTATACACAGAGGGTTGCCAAAAGTAAATAGACACCACCATGATTGTCTTCAAGAGGACAAATGGCAAAGCTCATCAATGGAATGCCAGAACGTTTGTCGCCTTTACAAGATGCTTCAAAGAGGAAAGCGACACGATTCTAAATACAGTAAACCCTCGTTCAACGCGGGGGTAGGTTCCTCGAGAACGGCGCGTTAGGTAAATCCGCGTTGGACAAACTTAATACCTTATGGGATAAATGGGGATACGTGAACGCGGCCGCGTAAAGTCTCCCATTAATACTTACATACGTAGATTTTTTATTCATACATAAATGAATTTACCTACCTATATTGTATATAAGGGTGTGCGATTCGGATATTTTTATTCCGATTTGATTTTCGATTCGATTCGGCCACTTGTTTTCGATTCTCGATTCGATTCGACTACGACTGTGCACTGCACTCACCTATACTTTACAATTTACATGCACCAGCACCAACAGAACAACATACATGCACCAGCAACAACATACTGAAAAGCGCAATAAACGACTGAACCCAAAGAACCGGTCCAAACTTGTCACACCGCAAGGCGCGCGCACATGATTCTGTGACATCACAGAATCAAAAGCTGACTATGCTCATTGAGCGCACTCAGATCTTTATAAAAGCGTAATCTCTCAAATATCCAACTATTTTATAACGTTATTATATTATTATTATATATATATATATATATACCTTACCTTACAACCTTACAAAGGTTCCGCGCGATGATTTCTCATTTCGCGAAGGTCAAGCTTGTCGCCCCTCCTCTCGAGTTGGCCTGAAGTAGTGAATTGGATTCTTGCGCTCTCCACTTCACATAGCCAGGTACGCCCGGCTCATCGGGGATTGTTCTGAGCCAGGCGTCTAGTCTTCTTTTGAAGATTTCCACTGCAACTCCCTTCGTGTTTCTTAGGTCTTTGGGCAAGTGATTAAACAGTTTTGGTCCTCTCACTACAAAACTATTTTCTTTCAGGGTTAAGGATGTTCCCTGTCTCGCCTTCAATTTGGGAATACGACACAGTCTACCGCTTCTACTTTCCACCGTTGTTTGGGGAGTTATGGGATTCAGAGTAAGATTAGGGACTAGTTTCTCCATTATTTTTCAAGTGTAAATAATGGTGTATCTCTCTCTTCTCCTTTCCAGTGAATATAGGTCTAGTTCTCGTAACCTTTCCCAGTAATTTAATTCTTTGCACCCATTGATCTTGGCTGTGAAGATTCTTTGGATCCCCTCCAGCTGTCTAATGTCTTCTTTTTTTATATGGGGATGTTAGGACCGAGCAGCATTCCAATTTGGGTATTATCAGGGTTTTCAGTAGAGGAATCATTACATTCCTATCCCTTCGTTTAAAGGTTCTCAATATCTGACCGGTTATTCTCTTTGCTCTGTTTACTGCTATCTTATTTTGTGTTTCAAATTTCGCATCATCTGTCATTACAACCCCTAAATATTTTGCTCAGGAATTTCTCTGAATTTCCTGTCCATTTGGGGTATAATATTCCATGGACTTTAGGTCTTTTCTTTTTCCGTACCGTAATAGCTGAAATTTCTCGGTGTTAAACTTCATATTGTTGTCTTCCGTCCACTTGTAGATTTTGTTTATGTCGGTTTGTAGAGATCCTATGTCTTCTGGGTTTCTTATTTTTCTACTGATCTTTGTGTCATCCGCAAAGGATGTTACTGTGCTGTCTCTGGTAACGTCTTCATCTATGTCAGTTAGCATGATTATGAAGAGTAGTGGAGCTAATACTGTTCCTTGTGGTACCGAGCTGAGGACCTCTGATTCTGATGAAGATACTCCTTGTACTGTAACGACTTGCCTCCGCTCACTAAGGAAATTATATATCCATTTCCCTACTTTTCCTGTTATTCCCATATATTTCAGTTTATGTATTGTGATTCCGTGGTCACACTTGTCGAACGCTTCAGCAAAATCTGTGTATAGTACATCATAGTTTTCATTACTTTCAAGTGAATCGATAATGTTGTTGTAGTGTTCCATTAGTTGTGATAGGCCTGATCTGCTTGACCGAAACCCGTGTTGGTTATCATTGAATTTTTTCTGAGTTTCCAAAAAGTCAGATTTTCTATCTAACTATTCTTTCAAATATTTTAATGAGATGAAATGTAAGCGACACTGGCCTATAGTTTTTGGCCTCGGATCGATCTCCTTTATATATTGGGACTATGTTCGCGCTCTTCAGGATGCCCGATATTTCTCCCTTGTCTAATGATCGTCTCCATATCCAGTATAGGGGCTCAGCGATTGCATTCTTGCAGTTTTTGATCAGTGTGGCATTCCATTTATCCGGTCCTGCCGCTGAGTGTGTTTTTAGTTTCCCTATGGCTTGTGTAATATCATCCGTCGTAAAGTCGAAATCCGTTATATATATATATATATATATATTTTTTTTTTCAGTTGTTATTCCACGGTTTCGACATTCCATGGTTTTGGGGTAGTGCCAGTTTATCGTCTCGACAGGTTACAGTTAGCAAATCGAAGAATCGAAATTTTTTAGCTCTAAGTCGGGCGGGTTTCGATTCTTTTACTGAATCGACCCGAATCGACATTTTCGATTAATCGCACAGGCCTAAATTTGTATATGAAATAAGAACATAATAAAATCATAAACATAATGATATTTACATATGATAAATAAAAATATATTAAATGAAAATAGCACGCATCTTTTCTCCACTCTTTCGGATGGTGCGTATGGTAGACTCATTCACGTGATACTCGCGGCCAAGTGATGTTATGCTCATACCACCACGCAACTTATCTAGAATCTTTAATTTTTCGGCTAATGTCATAACCTTACGACTTTTCTTCTTTTCACTATCACGCGCAGATACTTTACGTTTTGGTGTCATACTGCTGTCTAAGGGTAACAGCAAAACAACGGCAAAATACGACAAAAACAATCCAACACAACTTCACTGAAATTAAGGCGGTAGCGGGATTGAAACAAAGGGTGATGCGAGAGGGAGGGTGATGCGGGAGTGTTAGAGAGTGTAGGAGAAAACACTAGACCGCGCATTGGCACGCGTACAGTACTAATGTATTAGAGCGCGTTTGGCGGACCGTGTATAATCAAATTTTCCGCTTTCGGCAAATAATTATAATTGTTCGCATTTATTTTTCCGTGTATAAGCAAATTCGCGCTGGACAAACACGCGTTGGACGAGGGTTTACTGTAGTTCAATAACTCATTTATTGACTTTTATTATCACATTAAAACTTATGAAAAACAGAATGCGTCTATTTATTTCTGTAAAGTCTTAATTTAAATTTATACACAGCGTTTAGTCAGGACACACACACACACACACAGGTACGTTTGCATCTGCATCTCCTATAAAGCGAGGTATAAACTTCATATATATATATATATATATATATACCTATAGGTATATATATATATATATATATATATATATATACAGGGTGTTTGAAAACTTTCTGTACAAATTGTAATGGGGGATAGGCAACACCAAGACAAACCCTTTTCGTCTATAAGTGTATGTCCGCTGACGTCACCATTCGGCGCGAGAGGGCGCCGCTGCAATTGGCTAAAAGGTGAAGTGGGCTAGACTCGCGCTTGCCGCGGGCATTCTTAAATCGGACGTAGTACGCGTAACATGGAGCGCTTCACGACTGCTGAGATGGCTGACATGCATATGGTGTATGGACTGCCAATGGAAACGGAAGAGCTGCTGTGAGGTTGTACCGACAGCGCTTCCCAAACAGACGTCTGCGAAACCACCAAACGTTTGCGCATTTGCATCGGCGACTGCGAGAAACTGGAACATTCCATGCAAACATGCATGACACTGTCATGACACCGTTCTTGATGAGCATGCACCCGTGTAGCATGTGGATTTGCGTGCGCCCACACGTGAGAATTGTGCATGTTAAACACACCCTCACGTGTGAAACAGGCCTCATCTGAGAACAGCACATAAGCCGGAAAATTAGGCTGCACCGCTGTCTGCTGCAGAAACCAGCGTGCGAATTCCACACGAAGAGGGTAATCCCGAGGTTGTAATGCCTCGACTCTCTGACGATGAAACGGATGTAACTGCTGCTCGTGCAACACCCTCCAGACCAGGTCGTGGTTCACACCGAGGATACGTGCAACACCTCGCGTGCTTGCGCTTGGATTGTCCTCAAATCGCCGTAGGATTTCTTCTTCCATGTCAGGAGTGCGCACGTTTCTCTCCCGACCAGTGTCATGCATGTTTGCATGGAATGTTCCAGTTTCTCGCAGTCGCCGATGCAAATGCGCAAACGTTTGGTGGTTTGGCACACGTCTGTTTGGGAAGCGCTGTCGGTACAACCTCACAGCAGCTCTTCCGTTTCCATTGGCAGCCCCATACACCATATGCATGTCAGCCATCTCAGCAGTCGTGAAGCGCTCCATGTTACGCGTACTACGTCCGATTTAAGAATGCCCGCGGCAAGAACGAGTCTAGCCCACTTCATCTTTTAGCCAATTGCAGCGGCGCCCTCTCGCGCCGAATGGTGACGTCAGCGGACATACACTTATAGACGAAATGAGTTTGTCTTGGTGTTGCCTATCCCCCATTACAATTTGTACAGAAAGTTTTCAAACACCCTGTGTATATATAATATATATAATATATATATATATATATATATATATATATATATATATATATATATATTAGCAAAGTAGGATGTACGTAAATTTTCGTTATTTATCTTTTAGTGTAGAAAATTTTTTAAAATTATGTAATACAGAAGTAAATTTTAAATTAATTTATATAAAATATAATTAATATTAATGAAATATAAATTAATTAAAAACAAATAAAATTAAGAAAAATTCTTAATTTTCTGTTAATTCAACCATCGGACATTGAGTGTCACTTTGAGATGATTCTGAGGTTTGGTGTCACTCTTTTAAGCCTTTAGGTTATTCTGGCACTTTTAATATATATCTGTATACAGGGTGTTTATAAAGTCCCTATCTATTTCAGTGAAAACGTAGCAAAAAGGGTAAAATTCAATAACAATATAATAGAAGGCATATATTTAATGAATACTTAAGCATATAATTCTACATGAGCAGCAACAGTATCTCTACAGAGTTCGAATCTGTCAGCAGCATTGCGGAACACATTTTGGAGCATGACAGGGGTTATTTTTGTAACTGCTGTTACGATACGAGCACGTAAATCGTGCAGATCTGTAACCCTCGTTTGATAGACGTTTGATTTGATAAAGCCCCATGCAAAGAAATCCAAGGGCGTTAGGTCAGGAGATCGAGCCGCCCACGTCCGATCCACCGATTTGGAAATCGTTCATTTAGGTACTCCCGAACAATGTTTGCGTAATGACAAGGTGCTCCATCTTGTTGAAAGACGGCGGTGTTTAAAATGCCATCTGAATGAAGCTGGGACATTTACGTGTTCGTATCGTAACAGCAGTTACAAAAATAACCCCCGTCATACTCAAAAATGTGTTTCGCAATGCTGCTGACAGATTCGAACTCTGTAGAGATACTGATGGTGCTCATGTAGAATCATATGCTTAAGTATTCATTAAATGTATGCCTTCTATTATGTTGTTATTGAATTTTACCCGTTTTGCTACGTTTTCACTGAAATAGATAGGGACTTTATAAACACCCTCTATATGAAGT
Source organism: Bathynomus jamesi (assembly GCA_023014485.1). Classification (NCBI taxonomy): domain Eukaryota; kingdom Metazoa; phylum Arthropoda; class Malacostraca; order Isopoda; family Cirolanidae; genus Bathynomus; species Bathynomus jamesi. The sequence goes on along the minus strand of JAJOZX010000845.1, from coordinate 589,337 downwards.
GATCTGTCTTTCCTCGAAGTGATCTGTCTTTCCTTGTGAACAGACGTGTCCAGTGTCCAGTGTTACCAATTGAATAAGTAGTTTCAGTCGAAGTAACTTTAAAAAAATAGTGTTCGGAGCCTTCTTAACTAAATTACCTCGTGTTATTAATTATTTATAAACGAATATATTTTATTTATTGACTTTATTATTATATTTAATTGATTAAACCAAGGCGAGTGAACGTGGCTGTTTTGTTTTGTTCGAGAGGTGTGAAATTCCAATCTATTAGAAAACGTGGTCTAAAAGGTTGATTTTGCTTTTCTAAGGATGATCATGTAGGGTGTGGTCACCCTCCGTGGGAAAAAATCAGCTGAATAGCGGACAGATAAGTTTTTTTATCCCTCTTTTTTAATACTTTTCCTTTTGCAGAACCTTCGTCCGTCGGTAGCTTAATTATGTATATATTCGTTTAGTGAAAATTTGTGTTACAGGAACCTGTCTTCTGCGGGATTGCGCTGGTGACGTCACAACTAAGCACGCGGTAGACCTACGTTTTATTTATTAATTGCTCTTTACTTATTCCCGAAGACTTACGTCATTATTAAATTACTATTATTAACTCACGATTAATTTCCAAACGTTAGTAATTTAATTAGTTAATAGCATGGCATCCCCGTCAAGTACTTGCAGTCTGTGCGAAAGGAAGTTTGCTTCTTACGCGTTTATTTTGGCTAATAATAATGATCAATTAGTTTGCAGGTGGTGCGCGAACATGAAATTGCTGAGGAAGGAGGCCAGAGTGAGGCTTGAAGAAAGAGTGATGCTCCTAAAGGCGAAATTAAAATCACTTGTGCCTTCTGAGAGAAGTTATTCTTCAGTCACGGCCCCTCCTGCCTCAGTTTCTACTAATGATATAAATAGTACTAATAGCCCTCTCTCTTCCCCTAGTTCCCGACCCTTCGTTCAAGTGCGTAATGGAGCCCCATTGAGACAACCTAAGACTTGTCTACCAGTAATAACAAACAATAAGTTTTCTGTTTTGGGTTTCGAAGACGCTGATGAACCGGAAATACGACTCGTTGGTGATTCCATTGTTCGAGGGCAGCTCGAGGAATTCTGTGGAAGAAAACCCCAGTCGTAGGTGCCGTTAATGCTACCCTGGTGCAAGGGTGGACGATATAACGAGTAGTATTGACCGGTTTACAGACGGAACCTCTGAGGACACATTTGTTATTCATGTCGGTACTAATAACATTTTAAATTCTAGATCGGAAGAGCTGCTGGCTACGTACAGGGACTTGTCAGAGCGACTAAAGGAAAAACTAATAAGATTGTTTTAACAGCTATACTTCCTCGAATTATCCAACGTAACGAGTTCTACAGCAAGGTGACCTATATTAACAATAACTTAAGAAAGTCTCTTTGCCAACAGGAAGGAGTGCATTTTGCAAGTTTTTGGAGCAGTTTCTACGACAGGAGAGACTTGTTCCTCGGAGATGTACTTCATCTTAATGACGTTGAAGCTGCGCGTTTAGGAAGACTAGTTCATAATACTGTCTCTTCTTTTCAGGCTGCCGTAACTCGACCGGCCCCGGCGTAATTTCCTTAAATTACAGGTCAAAAAATATGAATTTACCTTGAGCGCGCGAAGCAAACTCGGTTTTAACAAACAATGTGAAGGTTCTATCTTTAAATGCTCGTAGCCTACGAAACAAAATAAACGATTTTTTTTCTTTAATTGCTTGCAAAGACTATGATTTAATTGCGATAAATGAATCGTGGCTTAGCACTGAAACACGCGACTTTGTAGGGAGTATCAAATTACAGGTATAGACTTTTTGTTAAAAAGAGAATAGGTAGGCGAGGAGGCGTTATGTTGTATATCAAAGATAATATTGCGAACGTTAGAGAAGTAAAGCACACAATTCCAGAACCGATAGATTCAACTATAACAGAACTGAAATTGAGCGAGTTCAAACTTGCTGTTGCCGTTATATATAGGCCCCCAATCAAACAGCTGGTACGGACGAAGCGTTATATCGTGAACTAAAGAAAATAATAAGTAGTGAACAGGCCTTAATTATGGATGACTTTAATTGCGCCAACGTGAATTATGATACAATGTAGGGAGACGCGGAAGGTAACCGTTTAGTTAATTTTCTTGAGGATAGCTTTCTTACTCAAAAGGTTGGGGAACCTACGAGGTTGGACAGTATTTTAGATTTACTAATAACTACGGACGATAGGCTAATCACTGATCTTCAAGTAACAGAACCGATAAGCAATAGCGACCACAATATAGTAGAATTTGTCGTCTCAGTGAGTCACTCGAAACCAGCTAACTCGACTAAAATTCCTAACTTCCAGCACGCAGACCTTTGTAAATTTCGAAATGAATTGTCACCCGTCAGCTGGGAAAACGTAATGGGGATCTCCAACGCAAAAATAATGTGGGAATCGTTTGAAACAGTATTTATGACTATAAATGAGGAATGTACCGTACAAGATTAAGCGTGGGAAAGTAAATAACAAGCCCTTGTGGTTTACTTCTAGAGTAGGGGATATTATAAAGAGTAGAGATAGGGCTTATAGGCAACATAAGTGCGATAAAGACAATTTGTGGTTAGTGACTGGTTACGAAAAGTTTATATATTTTTAAGGTGTGAATCAAAAAGCATAATAAAAAGGTCCAAGCGCGATTTTGAAATTTCCAAAGAAAACCCCAAGTAATTTTTTCAATACATTAACAACAGGAACCTGTAAAGAACGTGTTGGGACCGTTGAGAAATTCCGACGGTGAGCTAGTTTCCGAGAACAAGCAAATGGCTACTCTGCTAAACGAATTTTTTACATCAGTTTTTACAACAGAAGATGTAACGAATATCCCTACGGTCATAGACATAATATTGTGGTGAGGGAAAGGGAGGTACTGCACTATATTTGCAAAATGAAAATGCTTAAATCACCGGGCCGATTCCATATATCCATACAACTAAAAGAATTAAAAGAAGGCATTGTTGTGCCGTTAACAAAGATTTTTAATGCGTCTGTTTCCGAGGGATGCGTACCAGATAATTTCAAGTTAGCAAATGTAACGCCTATTTTAAAGAAAGGCAATAAAGATGCGGCGGGAAATTATAGGCCAATCAGTTGAACGTCTGTTGTAGGTAAGCTACTGGAATCGATAATTAGGGATCGTATAGCGGAGTCTTCTTGGGCTAATGTAGCGAGCGGCGTTCCTCAGGGTTCTGTATTGGGCCCCTTGCTTTTTCTTATATATATTAACGATTTAGATGTCGGCCTAGTCAGTACAGGTTTAAAGTTTGCGGATGACACGAAGTTGGGTGATAGGGCGATACATGACGAAGATAGAGGTAAAATCCAGGAAGATCTGAATAAAATCGTTGATTGGTCGGTCATATGGAAAATGAGATTTAACATCGATAAGTGAAAATATTTTACGTATAGGTTCGCGTAATGGTAATTTTGCGTATAGTATATCAGGGAAGGAGTTGGCAAGCGTAGATCAGGAAAAAGATTTAGGAGTTATAGTCACTGGTGATTGGAAAGTAGCGAAACAAAGTACAGCAGCGGTCAATAAAGCTAGGTTTTATAGCTCGGAATTTTGAGTAGAAATCGCGCGATATTATTGTTCCTCTTTATAAATCATTAGTTAGACCCCATTTGGAGTACGCGATCCAATTTTGGAATCCGCGTATGCGCAAGGATATAGACAAAATCGAACGAGTTCAAAGACGAGCAACTAAGATGATTCCGTCGCTTAGGTCAAAGTCGTACGAGGATAGGCTTAAGGTGTTAAAATTGACTACACTCGAGACTAGAAGGCTAAGCAGGGCCGGATTAAGCAGTGTTAGGGTCGGGGGCAATGAATATTTTCTGGCCGGTGTCACTAGAAAAACAATTCTTTACCTGATACATCATACATGAGTGATGTGATCAGCTGACTGGGATCGATCAACAGAAAACGAAACAAAAACAAAGATGTGATTACAGAACATGTATACTTTATTCACATAAATGGGATACTAAACTAGGTTTTGTAGAAGCGGAATCTAGAATTTTTTTTTCTTCCTCACGGTCGACCAATTATTTCAACGGTAGATTATAGCGTTTACATAGTTTCTTGGGGCCGGTCAGCATCTGGGGCCGGGGGCAAATGCCCCCTTTGCCCCCATTATAATCCGCTACTGACTGGCTAAGGGGTGATCCAATCCAGGTTTTTAAAATTATGAATGGGTTCGATAACGTAAACTGAGAGACCTTTTTCGAAATATCACAATATAGTAGAACTAGAAATAACGGGTGTAAGCTGACTAGTAGAAGGTTCGAGACAGCAGTTGCCAAAAACTTTTTTACGCATAGAATAGTAAATAGCTGGAATAGTTTACCGGTAGAAGTAATTAGTAGCACGTCTATAAATATGTTTAAAAATCGATTAGACGCATATGTTGATAGATTGGGTATAGGTTAAGGTAGTAAAATTAACGTTTTTGGGTTCGTAACCCACGTAAAATTGTAGGTCCCCTCCGCCACCACGGAGGACATGCGCAATACACAATTACAAACATAGTTAGGTAGACCAGCCATGAGTAGATCCTAGGGTTTTTGTTGGTCTGAAACATTATATATATATATATATATATATATATATATATATATATATATATATTATTATATATATATATATATATATATAAGGGCTGTCCGACGAAGGGGTCATCTCTTACCCTAACTAAAATCGTCTGACGTTCAGAGACTGAAATAATAGATATGCCTGCCTGATACCCAAAACGAGTTATTTTCGAGACTCGACGAGGGCATTGACCTAAATGACCTCGTCAAATAATCTATAAGGTATATAGTGCCATTAATTATACGCAGTGCTAGGCCCTGAGAGGGGAAAATATAACAAAAGACCCCCTCATTCGGTAACAAACTATGTTCTATTATACCTTATTCCTGCAGTGTACAGGGTGTTCGAAAAGTCCCGTCACCCTCTACAAAATGTACATATTGTAATATCAATTTTATTTTCGTGATTAATTGTATTTATATGCGGTAGGTGTAATTTAAGAAACAAGTCACTAGCAACAATTACTTTAGTTACAGTAAATACAGTTACTAATCAAGAATATCTGTGTGTGCACCATCATTTTCGTAACAAAGGATTATACCCCTCCATGTGCGGTGTGAGAATCGACGCAGCATTGCTGAAGTGATTGCACCAAATGCATCTCGAACAGCGTGTTTCAGTTCCTCGTAACGTACCCGGGATACATTCTGCTTGACGAAACAAATGATGGGCGGTATAGTTTCATGCCGAGATCTTTTGTCATGTGATCACTCATTGTGGACATGGGGACTGCAAGTTTTTGTGATCGTTTCCGAAGTGATCTTTGCGTGAACGAGCCACCGATGCCATCACACCTTCACATTGTTCCGCTCGCGTTGTTGGTCTTCCCGACCGTGGTCTGTCCTTGATGGAACCAGTTTCAAACAGCTTTTTCTCCCAGCGTAATACCGACTTGTTTGGTGGTGCAGCCTCATTGAATCTTGTGTTCAAATCATTCTGGATATCGTGCATCGTTTTGCCAGTATGTGACCTTTCATGAGCCCATGTGCTCATCACTATCCTTTCCTCCAGAGTGTAAGTGGACTGATCTACCATTGTTCACACAACTCTAATACTTGGAGAAGGAAAAAAAAAAGTCAATGAATCACATATAAATTCAATTAATCACACAAAAATAAAAAAATAAAAATCGTATTACAATATGTACATTTTGTAGGGGGTGACGTGACTTTTAGAACACCCTGTAGAATGAATCCGAAATACACACGTAGGCCTATAGAATTCTATTTCGTATAACGGGTAGGGGTACCCGAACCACGGGTCACTACATCATCTGAGCGCAGAGAACGGTGCCCCATCCAGCTAGTGAACAAACCCAACGTCGCTTAACCGCGATGATCCAACGGGAAGCGGTGTTGCCACGTGGACACGGCCATATATATATATATATATATAATATAATAACGCACTGTCGCGACGAAGTATGGAGAAGAAACCACTCTTCAGGAAGAAGTAAATTTTTATTTCTCAACACCAATACAGTTTCGGCTGCTCGCGAGCCCTTCTCACTTGGTAATGACCGTATAAACAGAGAACAGTTTATATACACCTGGAAGTTAATTATCAGGGATTAGCTGACTGAACCTTCCCATCCTCTTCTCAGAGGATAGTTAAGTGACCCCTCCGACCCAGCTTTGAGCTGATGGATGTACCTGTGTTGCCTGGGGATTTTTGGATGGTAATGTTACAAAATTCTTAATTTTATTACCTATAATTTTGTTAAAGGAGAATTTCCCCTCGTTGCCATAACAACGACCGACTTTCAAATTGCTCTTTTATTTTCCTCCAAGAAAATTCAACCTGAAATTAATGGCAGTGAACTGGCACAGTGCCACATTTAGAATGCCTTCCTCATACAGGTTAATTGAAGGTGTATCATCTAAAGAAACTCCATCTTTGCGGTTTGGTTGTGGGATGGTGGATAACGACAGAAAAAAATTGGTTGCAACCCATTTATTTATTCATATTTTTTAGTAGGAATGGTTTAACTCGAATATGAATTATGGTTGCCATGGTGATTCTGTGGGTGAATCCAACATTTGGAGTCGGTTGCCAAATATGGTTGATTATGAATTTGGGTTGTTCTAGCTATGAATCATTTATATATTTGGTTACTTGTTTGGGAGTATATATATATATATATATATATATATATATATATATATATATATATATATTATATATTAGTGATGTAGGTCACATCCGCATCCGCGGAACATCCGCATATTTTCTCGCATCCTCATCCGCGTCCGCACCTTGGACTGCGGATGTCGTGCGGATGTGGACCGTTGAGATAAAACGTCATTAATAAGCGGAAATTATTAAATTTACTATATTAATAGAACTAGTTCATTGTGCGCAAAAGTGATGCAAGCGACAAGACGAGAGGCTGTTCTTGTATGAAGTTACTCTCTTGCAACCTACTTAGATCCACGTTACAAAGCTAAGTTATTTTCACCTAGTACATTAGAACGAGTTAAATCATCACTTGGCAAAGCAGTTGAAGAGCTTCAATCTCTTGAATCTGTCGCTTCGCCACCCACCAAAAGAATAAAAGTTTCAGTGACAGAACCAACACCTTCAACAAGTAAATCTATCACAGAATCTGTCTCTCAGTTTCTTGAGTCAAGCAGCAATGACGAGACCTACGCGATGTCAAAAGATGTAGTAAAAATGATCGAGAGCTATCACCAAGAAAAACGCCTGGCTGCATGTGACAATCCTATTAGTTGGTGGAAAAATACGCAGAATATCTATCCATACTTGAGTAAACTTGCGAGGAAACATTTAGCCTGTCCTCCAACAAACGTACCAAGCGAGAGATTATTTAGCAGTGCTGGATTAATATATGATGAAAAGAGAAACAGACTGGCAGCAGAAAAGGCAGAAAAGTTAATGTTCCTTAAGCATAACCTTCCTATAATTAAGTTTGAACATTAAACGATGAGCATCTTAGTTTACTTTATTTTAATTACTCATTTATAAATATGCCTAATAAAACTTTAAACTTAATATAAATAGTTATCAAGCTAATTAAAGATCTCTTTCTATAAGGGTGGAGGTTGGGGAAAGAGGTCGGTGGGGTGCATTTGAGTTGGGTTCACGTCCCGCATCCTGGTAACACAATTATGGTTTCTAATTGTGGCTGAAACTCAACAAAATATAACGAATATATTTGCAGACGAATTCACTAATTGATTTCTATATTAGTTAGATGCTTGATATTATTTTATATGTTCAGAGAAAAGTACAGCAATTATTGTACAATTAATCAATTATACTACATTATAGCTACAGCTCTCTCTATATAATAACTTATTATATACGTTAAACACAACAAATCTCGAATATATCCTAAAAAATAACGAAAATGTAGACATCCGCATCCGCATCCGCGGATGTTGAAATCAAACATCCTCATCAGCATCCGCAGATGTGAAAAAAATGACATCCGCTACATCACTAAATATATATATATATACACTCCCCGAACAAGAACAACCCAAATTCATAATCAACCATATTTGGCAACCGACTCAAAATGTTGGATTCACCCACAGAATCACCATGGCAACCATAATTCATATTCGAGTTAAACCATTCCTACTAAAAAATATGAATAAATAATTGGGTTGCAACCAATTTTTCTCTGTCGTTATCCACCATCCCACAACCAAACCGCAAAGATGGAGTTTCTTTAGATGATAACCTTTAATTAACCTGTATGAGGAAGGCATTCTAAACGTCTAAACGTGGCACTGTGCCAGTTCACTGCCATTAATTTCAGGTTGAATTTTCTTGGGAAAATAAGAGCAATTTGAAAGTCGGTCGTTGTTATGGCAACGAGGGGAAATAAAATGTCATTGGATAGGTTAATGGATTGTGGAGGGGAAAGTCCAGAAAACAAAACTAGTGTAAGGGGTTCCTCACTAAAGGGTGTGAGAGTAAAGGTACAGGAATGGGTCCTAGGTCTGTATTTTCATCTAATATCCCGCATACGACATTATATATATATATATATATATATATGTGTGTGTGTGTGTATATATATATATAATCGATACATTCATAGTTTAAGTGGAAGTATGAAGTTACACATCTTTTTACATAGAGCACCATTCCGCCCATACGTCCATTTTAGGGTACAGCAGCTCGCAACAGTATTGCAAAGAAAATAAGGGATCAAAGTACTGACGAGGCTTTCGTACTTGGTTCATCACCACTGAAAGCAACAATGCTCCGTGTTAGTCTGATCCACAGAACATTCATACCCGTATTCAATTAATGGCAATTCTCGTCAGTTTGTGTCGCAGACCCCCAGTTATTACCAGTCGTGGTGCATTATTCTTCAGGAGCAAAATGCATCGCAAGTTTGCGTTTCCTCCCTAAAGCAGCCCAAATTTACCTCTATCAATCACAGTCCCGTTCATAGACACGGTCAAGTTTACTCTCCATATATAAAACATCATCTGAATAATGAAGTTAAGAATCTCTCATTAAGCGGCCATTTGGCCCTTGGCCCCTCCTTCCTGCGTAAAAAAGAAGAGCAGTTTATGCCCGAAAGATTCGCGAGAAAAGTTGTTTGTATTTCATAGATTAAAAATACGCTACATTACCACCGTTTTCAAGGTCAAGTCAATCAAATACTCGAGTAAATGTTCTTTTAAAGACGTCATTTTAATTATAAAGTCAATCTTGAACAAATGACATTAAGCAATTGTATGTCTCGTTTCGCATTGTTTGTTTCTTTTGTTTGTTTCATTGCTTCTGTAGCCGGACTCGGTTTTTAAGCGTGTTTACTCGCAACCATGGTAGCGCACGATGTTGCTACCCTCAATCGATCTCTCGTCACGCGATAATGAATTCATTTTTACTTTACTATAAGGGTCATAGTTCCAATTACGTGTCTACCACGCTAAAATTAACGTACTTTCACCAAATTTTTGTTATTATTTTTTGATGACATTTCTCTTTAGTATTATTATTAATTATTATTATTAATTATTATTATTAATTATTATTATTAATTATTATTATTATTATTCCATCTACGATCTCTATCGCATAAACAAACGATAATAAATGCTAAATTTATTCTCGTTGCATGTTACAATTCAGGTGCCAGAATGCCAGAGTGCCACGTGAAAGAGTGCCAGCCACTTTATTTAGCAAAATTTGTTTATGGTTTCCCCCAAATTGTTGAAACATTTATTCTTGCAATCTTTAACACTTAAAGTTCTCTATGTGATTTTATGTTATTTCAACGTGATTTTACTGGGATTTTTATGCGATTAATTTATGCGATTAATTTATGCGACCATTTTACTAAAGGATTAGGATTAACATCACACACACACACACACAAATTACTCCATCACACACCTGATTTATTTCTTTTAAAGGTTTTATAGATTTTTAATGTTTTATATTTTAAACTTTTTCACAATGTTCCCCTATATATATATATATATATATATATATATATATATATATATATATATTCCCCGCAAGGGGGTTCTAAGCTCGTGCTCTTGAGTGCTCTTTGTGCTCGTTTGTACGTGCTTGTTCCTGGAGGTTTCACGTGCGCCCTCCCGGCCCTAGCACCTAAGGATGATGGGGCTCGACCCTGCAGTCCTTGGTCTTTTTCCACTTCGACTGTCCCCTCCACCCTTTCTTTTTCCTCTGTCTTTCCTCTCACTTTTTCTTTGTTTTTCCGCCGAGATATGCCCTTTTAAATAGAGGCGAATCGGTTCTACCTGAACTTAAAAAAAAAAAAAAAATATATATATATATATATATATATATACATATACACACACACACGAGTGTATATATACATATATATATTTTTTTTTCTAGCTATTCTAGCTCGATAAATTTAATACTTTGTAACAAAGTTTCGATAAATTAAAGAGAAACGTTTCATGAAGATAGTTAATGAGTGACTAGGCGACTTCCAACCGGCGGCGGTACGCGGAACTTTTTTTAGGTGATTGTAAAAAGGGCTAAAAATAAGCATCCGTTTTTTTCATTAATTACTACTTTTATGATAATATTTATGAAAGTAATATTATAAACGAATGACCTGTAACCTTTCCGACTGTGGTACTTAGGAAATCGTGGTGATTCGTCGACTTAAAAAGGTTGGGAACCCCTCTTCTAGAACATAGTTTACGAAGAAATAGTCGAGAGAAATTTAAGTTAAAAGTATCGTTATGAACAGTGAGGAGTGCCCCCACCCCCGAAAAAAAAGACTGGCACAACGCTCAGGTCAACTAATGCGGTCCCGGTACGTTATCTCCCGTATTACTACTAACCAGCACCAACGAGAATCGAACCCCCGACTTCAGTGTCTTCATTTGGCTAATGGAGAAAAGTTGTTAGCTTCAAAAGTTAAAAAATTATGGCAACTTTCAAATTTGGTTCAACTTTATAAAGCTTTTTCCGGCATCTTTTTACCTTCGTCACTTAGCCACTTCTTCCTCGGAGGACCCCAAATGTAAAATATCTTTAGATCGAAGAGAAAGTTATTTTTATCTTTTTCCTAAACAAACGTCGTAGTCGAACTTCGGTATACGCGTCATACAATTTCATCGTATTAATTAGAATCCTCCATGATCGGTTGCCAGCTTCCGTGGTGGCTCAGTGAGTAACACCGTTTCCCTATAATCGAAGTGAAAACACTGAGGTCGGGGGTTCGAGTCCCGGTAATAATAATAGTAATAATAATACAGGAGTTAGCGCAATAAACTGTATTAGTTGGCCTGAGCCCGCTTCACTCATAGTTTTTACATGAACGAATAAAACTGAAAAAAGTTGGATGATGCAGCGGAGAAAAATCACGTGATCGGTAAAATTTAACAATTTTTTATTTTTTATTAACAATTTTAAAGTCTCAAAATTGTACATTAATTCAGAAAAAACACGAAACTTTGTTTCAAATCATTGATGAAAAACTAAGTTCATCCACTAAGAGCGTTGGGGACTTAGGTTAGGTTAAGTTAGGTTAGGTTAAGCTAGGTTAGGTAGTTAAGTTACGTTCTATAACTAAAACAAAAATTTAAGGCTCAGCGCGTCAACATGAAAAAGTATATTGCGTGTTTATACTTACGTGTGTGTGTGTGTGTGTGTGTGTGTTTGTGCACTGCCTGTTTTTTCATGACACGTAAATGTATTTTCATCGATTTACAAGAAATGATAAGGTGGGAGCCATTATTATTATTATATGTAATAGGCCTCGTGGTGTAGTGGTTAGCATCTAGGGGTTAAAACTGGTATTGAAATACCGGTATTAATACCGGTATTGAAGAAGTACAAATAATACCGATACCGATATTATAGGTTTTCGGTATTGACAAAAATTGCTATTGTAAAATTTAGGCAATTTAGTCCTCCGATAAGACTGAAGTGGAAGCAGATTCATTACTGAGTGAATACATGCAAGAAATGGACAAACTAGGAAAAGTGCCATCTAAAAAAAATTCCATTGATTTTGATGTTACTAATGAATTTAAAAGCTTGGAAGTTACTTTACAGAGAAGTGAGAATTTAGAGAAGCTGTACAAGGCACTGCTTTCAATTAAACCTACAAGTGCAGAATCAGAAAGAGCCTTTTCTGCTGCAGGCCTATTTCTGACGAAACTGAGATCAAGTCTATCTGAACAATCCCTAGATGCTCTTTGTTTCCTCAAAGCATACTTTCAAAATCAAACTAAGAAATAAATATTTAGATACTAATAATTTCTATCTACCCCAGTAGTTGTATAATAAATAATATGCAAAAAAAAAATTCAAATAATATTTTTATTACAATTTAGTAATTTACTGTATAAACTTTTTCGAATAGAATGCCATCTATTTGGAGTTGGGTCATTAATTTATAGTAAATATGGTGAGTACTGCAAGTCCCTCAGACTTGTGGGAGGGTTGGTAGGGTGGCACCATAATAAATCAAAATAAATTATTTTTTTCATAATACCGGTATCAATACCGGGATTAGCATAATTGCCTCCAAATACCGGTATTGAAAATTTTCGGTATTATGCAAGCACTATTATAATAGCATCGCTGACAACGAATCCATTGGCCCCGGGTTCGATACCAGGTGAAGGCAGTCGGCGCGCAGCAAACCCAGCTGTTCATCTTTTCATACAATAAAAATTGGTTGGTAGATAAATGGGTAAACTGGGTTAGCCTAGTTGTTAAAACGCTGGGCTGCTGATCGGGAGGGCATGAGATCGAGTTCAAGCGAGGATTTTATAATTTCTAACCACCTGTGATGAGTCGTGGTTCGGATTCCACGTTAAGCTGTAGATCCAAGGTAGAGCAACAAGCTCGACCTTCGTCAGAATGAACAAATCGGCGGAAGCCAAACCAAGGTTAACCAAGGTATATATTAGGGATGTACCGAATATTCGGTATTCGGTCGAATAGTTTTTGTTTTTAACCGAATACCGAATATTTGATAATTAGGCTAAATAACGTGGTTTACGAAATAAAACTTAAAATTTATTTTTTTATTATTATTATATATATATATATATTTGTACAGCAAATTTAGGGTTCTGCTAGAACCTTTTTTTATAATTCATCCAGAGTTGCTGACCATATACAGGGTGTCCGAGAATTATCTGTACAATTTTTGGCTGTTATTAAAAGTCAACCATGAAGTGTAGAAATTCCAGTGTTGTCCCATTTTACAGAGAATCTCATTAAGTTTTTTCTGATACCAAGTTTTGACAAGTTTTTTAGAAATTCCAGTGTGTCCGAACATTATCTGACACTTTCATCTTTTAATAAAATTCTTGATAACACACGTAAAATTCTTAAACAAGATTATTTAGAATCTGTATTTTCAAAAGTTTCTTTTATTAAAGTAACGTTGTTACAAACATTCGATATGTGCACCATTAGTGATTCGCAAAACATCCAATCGATACTCCAAATGTTGCCATGTACGCTGCAGCATATCCACATCAATTCGCTCAATAGCAGCTGTGATTCTTGCTTTTAAATCATCAATGTCTGTCACCCGCGTACAAAAAAGAAAAAACTTGTCAAAACGTGGTATCAGAAAAAACTTAATGAGATTCTCTGTAAAATAGGACAACACTGGCAATTTCTACACTTCATGGTTGACTTTAATAACAGCCAAAAATTGTACAGATAATTCTCGGACACCCGGTACATATATATTTTTATATATATAGTTTTATTTTCCATTTCAAGTATATATATATATATACTATATATATATATATTATATATATATATATATATATATATATAATTTTATTTTCCATTTCAGTTTTTATAAAAACAAAAATATCAGTTTCTATTTTAATTTCAGTTTTTCGTTTTCAGTTTGTGAATTGAATTGCCCATTTTGTGGTTGCAGTAAACTCCACTATTTAATATTGATATCACCTGAGTTATATATTCCTTATAAAGCCTTTAGTATCGAGTTGATTCGTATCATTGTGTAAGACGCAGTTGCGTTAGTCTTCGTCAGTAAGATTGATCTTTCGCCTTCGAAAGCTTTGGATAAACTGATACTTAAAAAATTAAGCAGTTGTCGGATTTTTTTTTTTTTTTGCTTTACTTTCGTGCTAATCCACTTCTCATCTCGATGTGACCTCTTTATCCGTGATATATCTACTATATATATATATATATATATAATATATATATATATTTATTCGGAGATAGTCTTACGGGATGAGACGAAGCGTATCCACGTCTCACTAATCCGAATTTGTTTACTTCAGTTCGTTTCTCAAGTTGTCTCGTGTGACTAAATTTGAATTAAAAATATCTTACTTTAATAAAAATCTTTAATTTTTAAAAATTAACCAAAAATATCAATTTTTTTTATTTCAATTTTTAGTTTTTTATTTTATTTCAATTTCAATTTAAAACAAAAAAAATCAATTTCAATTTTTTTTTCCCGATTTCAGTTTTTTTTAAAAAAGTTTTTGAAGTTTATCGATTTCAGTTCGTATCGATTCTCCGTCCTTGGTCGGTACAGAATTTAAATTCTGTACCGATTCATCGATTTGTAGTACACCTGGTATTCCATACACTAAAACCAAGCTCACCCTCTCCTCTATTGTTAATTTCGCAGCCATTCCCTACCTTAAAGAAAATATATTATAGTCAACACTGAAAATTCTTATGATGTCCGACTTTTGCGCCAATATATATATATATATATATATATATATATATATTAGTCACATGCATAAATTTCCAGCAATTTTAGGTTCTGTTCATCTACTGATTACAGGACTATAGGTTTCTCTACTGAGTTCGAACGAGAGATACAACCTACTGCTTCCGCATTAACCTAACTACTGAATTCTGCAACAAAGTTTGCCGAAAAATCTTCAAGTTATCTGAATGGTTTTTCCGAGACTTAAGAGTTATTTGCAGGGCATTAAAAACCGCCATTTTTGTTTTTAAATTTGAGATATACGATACAGGTGGTCGTAAATTTAACCGTAATCTTTTCATTGTAAGATTACAGTTAACCTCTAATTACCTACTGTACTTGGCAAATTAAAAGTGAAGTTGAAATCTTGGATCACCTGAAGTTCAGGGCCCCCAGCTCTTCGTTAGTTAGCCTTATAAGGCTAACTAACGAAATTACGCAACCTAACCTAACCAATCGTTAGGTCAACTGTACGCCCTTGACGATTGGTTAGGTTAAGTCGTGATATTTTCGTTAGTTAGCCTTATAAGGCTAACTAAAGAAGGCTGGGGGCCCTGATCTTCAGGTGATCCGAAATCTTTCAAAAGAAAAATAATTTTATACAGGGTGTACCATAAGTTCGGTGTCATAGGGAAATTTTTTTTAAAATTAAATTCACAAAAGTAATACATTAGAACTGAAACAAATATTCAAATTGATGTCTTGTTTTCGGACCTTGTTTGAAGCCTTTTCCTCAAGAGTGTAACTCACTTCAATATTAGCCACTGCGTGTTATTCTACTTGCAACAAAAAAAAGGTCCCAAAACAAGACATGAATTTGAATATTTCAGTTCTAATGTATTACTTTTGCAAATTTAATTTAAAATAACTTTTCCTATGAGACCGGACTTATGGTACATCCTGTTTTTTTAGTATATTTTGGAGTTGGTATTTTATAGTCTGTATTTCAGATACAAAAACAGGGGTCTTTTCCGTTTAGGGGGCTAGCAGCGAATTTTAATGAAAATCGGTATACTAATGTAGTTTTGGTCACTGATTTCAAAGATAACTTTCTTTTTTTGGAGAAATGAAAAACAAACATGTTAGAGCATGCAAAAAACTTCACTTTTCTACGTGAAGGGCAAAATATGATAATAAAACCCCACTCTAATAGACAGAGTTTATTTCCACAACAGTTTCGATGGCCACTGGCATCCTCTTTGGGTGGATACAGAAAGAGGATGCCAGTGGGCATCGAAACTGTTGTAGAAATGAACTCTGGCTATTAGAGTGGGTTTTTATTATCATATTTTGACCTTCACGTAGTAAAGTAAATTTTTTTTGCGGTATCCGGAAAAATCATCGCCCACAAATCATCGCTCCGGAAAAATCATCGCCCACAAATCATCGCTCCGGAAAAATCATCGCCACAAATCATCGCTCCGGAAAAATCATCGCCCACAAATCATCGCTCCGGAAAAATCATCGCCCACAAATCATCGCTCCGGAAAAATCATCGCCCACAAATCATCGCTCCGGAAAAATCATCGCCCACAAATCATCGCTCCGGAAAAATCATCGCCCACAAATCATCGCTCCGGAAAAATCATCGGCCACGAGTCATCGCTCCGGAAAAATCATCGCCCACGAGTCACCGCTCAGGATAATTCATCGCCCACAATTCACCGTCCACAATTCATCGCCCAGAAGAATAGATTGCCGCCCATCATCCAAATATTTGGAAATTTCTAGAGTGCCTTAAGAAAGAAGAAACTTTAAGTGAAATCAGAATTGAACAGTACATAGGTGGCCACGAACCTCAAAAGAAAAAAAGAAAATATCGCAATTGTGCTGAACGAATTCGAAGACTTGTCGAAAGTTACGATTCAGAGCATTGTATTGTCGAATATATAAGAGGGATAGCTCATAATATTTCACATTAGAATGTGTTTTAGACAAAATAAAACGGAAAATGCCCGGTTAGGTCAACTGAATGCCCGGTTAGGTCAACTGTACGCCCTTGATGACTGGTTAGGTTAAGTTGTGATATTTTCGTTAGTTTAAACGAAAATGACGAGAGCAAAAATACATAATAAACAGTTTGGTAGTCTCGATAATACGTAAGTACCAAAATCAACTTTTTTGTAAACAAAGGTTCTTTAAAAGATCAAGAGAGAGAGGCTTAGACCTAAATACCTTTGAAAAAAGTAACCACGATAATAGACAATTTTCGCAAATACATTTTATTGAGTATCGTTTTAATAAATAAATATTTGACACATTTCTTTATTGGGGTTTTAGTAAATCAATACTGTTTCAAACATTTTCTTATTCATTCTTATTTCGTTGGGGTGAACATATATATATATATATATATATATATATATATATATATATATATATATCCCCGCAAGGGGGTTCTAAGCTCGTGCTCGTTTGTACGTGCTTGTTCCTGGAGGTTTTCACGTGCGCCCTCCCGGCCCTAGCACCCAGGGATGATGGGGCTCGACCCTGCAGTCCTTGTCATCCTTGGTCTTTTTCCACTTCGACTGTCCCCTCCACCCTTTCTTTTTCCTCTGTCTTTCACTCACTTTTTCTTTGTTTTCCGCCGAGATATGCCCTCTCAAATAGAGGCGAATCGGTTCTTCCCGAACTTAAAAAAAAAAATATATATAATATATATATATATATATATATAGGGTGTGTCCCATAAGTCTGGCATCATAGGAAAAATAATAAAAAAAGGCAAAACAAAAGCTTTTATTTACAGAACGTGCTCAATATATTTGTTCCGTAGCCCATTCACAAAATTCCATCCGCCGGTCGGGATCATCTTCGCTTAATTTCTGTAGGATCTGAAGTTTATATGGATGCCATTTGTGAGCCTGAAGAATGCGATGGATGTACTTTTCGACACTCCTGTCTCGGCGGACAATCGCCGAAGAGACTTATTGGACTTCTGTTAAAATGAGCCAGGATAGCAGTCGCTGTATCATCGTCAGTGGACCTCCTTGAAGGTCCACTGCGTGGTTTATCTTCTATGGATCCTGTTTCCTTAAACTTTGCAACAAGTCTGCTAACACAACTCTGCGTTATTGGCTCGCGGTCTGGATGCAGTCTGTTAAATTCAGCAGCGGCCTCTCTTTGACTCCGATTTCCTATGAGTAAAATTATCTGGATTCGTTCTTCCTTGCTCACAGACATTATGGCCTGTAGAAAGAGAAAAATATGAATTATGGTTTGTAGAAATAGAAAAATATGAATTTCTCCCATGATGCCGGACTTATGGGACACCCTGTATAAAAATAAATAAATAAAAAATATATATATATATATTCGGTGATTTGTATGGGCGATGAATTGTGTTGCGGTGAAATGAATGTATGAGCGATGAATTGTGGGCAGTGAATTGTGGGCAATTAACTTTCCTAGGTCCGTTTTCTGCATGCTCTAACATGTTTGTTTTTCATGTCTCCAAAAAAAGAAAGTTATTTTTGAAATCAGTGACCAAAACTACATTAGTATATCGATTTTCATTAAAATTCGCTGCTAGCCCCCAAACGGAAAAGAACCTCTCTCTCTCTCTCTCTTCTCTCTCTCTCTCTCTCTCTCTCTCTCTCTCTCTCTCTCTCCTCTCTCTCTCTCTCTCCTGAAACCACTTGAATCAATTTAATGAAATACGTTTTGTTACAATCGACTTTCGAATAGGTATGAATGAGGTCATGGGGGAACATCTCCGTGGTTCCGAAGGTCATCTGAGGTCAGGTCGCGTGTAAGGCCCTAAATATTAATATTTATTACGGCGACGCGGTCTTCACTTACACAATTTGGACCGAAGGAATAAAACTTATTATTTACAGTGTAATATTAAGAAATACATAAATAATGGAGCCCTTGGCCCCTCCTTCCTGCATATATATATAACACACACACACACACACACACATATATATATATATATATATATATATATATATATACACAGTCGATCCTCGGCTTATGTCGTCACCGTCTTACGTAATTTCGAGTTACGACAAGCCCCCCATTAACTGTAATTGATTCGTTTTACGTAATTATTTCGTGTTGCGTAATAGCTGCGTAATCGCAAACGCAGTGGCGTGACCACTCACTGGCAGGACGCCGGGTATTTCACGTTATTTCATTGTTATTTTTACCGTGCTTCTACTTCCCACCAATAAACCCCCTCTCCTCAACCCACCACTACCACCATCGCTAACCCTCCAAGCCATTCAACTCTCTCTCTCTCTCTCTCCAAAATGTAAATCTAAATTAATTTTTTATTATTAATTTTTAATATGTATTTTCTTGTGCAGATGGTGTTTCTTAATAATAATTACACTGGTCGACAAAATCGAACTTTTTATTTGTCACATGAACAAAAATGGGTGGATCGTATAGGTTTTTCACCGCTGAGTTCAAAAATGGCCTCAAAATTTTTCTATCACCCACCAATATTGAGTGAATCGAAAATGAAATTTGAACTAATTTATAGGCGTAATAGCAATATCAAAGTAGAAAATGCATATTGAATTCACCTAAAATGTGGCTACTGATGATTTATGCTTGTATTTCGCCTCTGGGCCATCCCTTGACAATGTCCAGCAGTAGTCATCCAACATGCTGGGGCTCCACTTGCCCTGGTATCGCTTCTCCATCGTGGATATTTGTTGATGAAAGCGTTCCCCATGCTCATCACTAACATCGCCTAAGTTTGTTGGGAAGAAGTCGAGATGCGAGTCAAGAAAATGAATTTTCAACGACATGTTGCAACCCACGTGTTTGTAGGCCTTAAGAAGTCCTTCAACAAGTGACTTAATTTTCGGTCTTGAAGTTTCCGAGGAAATTTGTGTTCACTACTTTAAATCCTCTCCAAGCTGCTCCTTCAACTTCACTAGAGTTTCATCAAACGCGCTGTCTCTCATGCTTTCTCTAATTTGCGGGACCACAAATATCCCTTCTTTGATTTTGACCTCGCTGATCCTTGGAAATTTCTGAGGTGAACTGGTGAGATTTTTATGCCCTGGAATCAATGCTTGTCGAAGTGGCCATTGTTTCTTTGAGTAATGGCTTTCCCGTGCTCTGCTGTCCCATTCACAGAGGAAACAATAGAATTTCGTATAACCCAGTTGTAAACCAAGAAGAAGTGCAATCACTTTCAAGTCTCCACAGATATGCCAAGAGTATTTATCATATTGGATATGTTTCACAAGCAGGTGCAAATTGTCGTATGATTCCTTCATATGTACGGCATGTGCTAATGGAACTGAAGGGTATTTATTTCCATTATGGAGTAATACAGTTTTTAAACTCAGCTTCGAGGAATCAATAAATAGGCGCCATTCGTTTGGATCATGTTGTTGGCCAAGGGTTTTCATGAGAGGGTAGAAGGTTTCTTTGATGCTTGCGGTAAAAAGATATCTTAGTGCCTTTTTCTTGAAGATTCCAACCTTTCAACCTGGAAGCCGAAAGTTCGGATTGATCTTTTGACAATTTCAGATCACAGACAAGCTCGCTCAGGTCTGCTCGAGATATTAAGTGAGGCTCTGTCGATGAACAAGATGGTTCAAACATTGGATCAACATCGTCCGTCAGTAAACCATGTTGAGCTTCGTCATTACCATTGTACATCAATTTCATTTTCATCATCTAAACTCCACGTTTCCGGTGGCCTTAGTACTGGCAAATGTTTATGTAAAGCAGGCCTTATGGCTGATGGTAAATTTGGGTATTGTACCATATGTTTAGATTTTGCAGTAATGCCTAGTATATTTGTTAATCAGAAATAACAATCTGTTAAATGGTCTTTCGGCTCTCTCCATATCATCGGAACAGCAAACGGCATTTGACGAGACCCATTTAGCCAGCCTGTCAGAAGTCTTAAACACGTAATACAGCATATATGAGGTGCCCACGACTTGCTGATCCCCTACCTCGCAACCAAAATTAAAGTTCGTGTGCTTTTTGACGGAGAGGGGTGAAATTTCGCCTTTGAATTTAAGTGTTAACTCTCTGCACATAACAGAAACAGTTTGGATGGTTGACACACTTGCGTGGCATTCTGTCATGAAAACAATACGAATGCACTGACACAAAAATGATTAAGGAAACTCATGAATAAAATGCACGATGTTCACTGAGTGAAATCAAATGAGTAACTGACAAATGAAAGTCAACAGTGACGTGTAGCAACTTATAAGCAGAGGAAGAGGAAGTGGCAACCCTGCCCCCTTCCTATTCTCACTCAAATCGTAAGTAATGTAAATTCGTGTGTCACTCTAAAACTGCGGGTGATAGAAAAATTCTGTTTTCATTTTCGTAATCACGTAAAAAATTACACATAGTTCAAGTAAAAACTATCTCCGTGACAAAAACTTTGTTGACCAGTGAATTATTAATTACCATTGTAATTCTCTTTAATACACTGTTTTTATCAAAAAAATTAATTATTTATTATTTTCAATACTTTTTTGGGGTCCTGGAACGCATTACCGATTTACATGTATTTTGGGGTTCGACTTACGTCATTTTCGAGTTAAGGAACTCATCTCGGAACAAGGATTAATTACGTAAGTCGAGGGTCGACTATATATATATATATATATATATAATATATATATATATCATAATATATATATAAACTTTGGTAACCTTTGGTTAGCTTCCGCCAGAATTGTTCATTCTGACGAAGGTCAAGCTTTTCACTCCACCCTTAGACCTACAGTTTACGTGGAATCCGAACACGCCCCACACCAGCAGCCCAGCGTCTAGGCCACCCAGGGTACCCATTTATCTACCAACCACTTCTTTTTTTTTTATTGTGTGGAAGGATGAACAGCCGGGTTTGCTGCGCGCGGCTGCAGTCACCGGGTCTCGAACCCGGGGCCGATGGATTCGTAGTCAGCGACGCTAACCACTACACCACGAGGCGCATATATATATATATATGATGAATAAAACCACGAAGGAAAGGAAACACAAAATGGTGCTCAAGCGCTTTCGTCTAATGACATCCTCAGGAACACTGAAGTATATAAAAGGGTTAAGCCTATATATAGGTTACAGAAGAAAAAAGAAAAATAAATAACATACATACACACACCACACACATATATATATACATATATATACATACATATCTATATTACAAATACATACATACATACATACATACATATATATACAATAAACAGAGAAGTAAAAATAATAAAAAATTAAAATTAAAACCTTAAAGGATACCAATGAGGCGTACAGATTGTAAGGGAAAAATATCGATTTTTAGCACAAGATCAAATGGATTATAAAGATACAAATTTATACTGGGACTCTGCCGGGTTTTAACACAATGCTGCCTATGGTCGGGTTTCGATATATAAAAAAAAAAAAAAAAAAAATGCAAATTAAAAGTTAATCGATTTTTAGCACAAGATCAAATGGATTATAAAAATACAAATTTATACTAGAACTCTGTCCGGGTTTTAACACATTTCTGCTATGGTCAGGTTTCGATATATATAAAAAAAAATAAAATGCAAATTAAAAGTTAATAAAGTAGAAGACAAGTTTACCAAAGATTTAATGTTTTACACTTCTTATTAAGTCTGCTTTAAAGGAATTCAACATAACAGGATCGAGTTGAAAAAGACCTTTGCTTATGTTGAAGTTATTGAAAGTTGGATAATGGCAGACTCAAGAATATTTCTATTAACAATGTTGCTTGAATGGAATAAAACTGAAGCATTATTCCAATCAATACAGTGGGCTAACTCTGACAAATGGGACAAAAAGGGCACTGGACAACTGTCCTGTTCTAACGGAATATTGATGCTGTTTTATACGTGTGTGCAAATCCTTTCCGTCTGACCTAATGTAAAAGGAATCACATTGTTTACAACCAATTTTATAGATAAGCCTGAATTATTGGTAGGGCTATTTTTTACTATGATATTTTTCACAATATTGTTATATGAAAATACTACATTAATATCCAAAAGTTTAAGTACATTAGCAATGCCTAAAAAGCCCGGAAAAATGGAAGTACTAAAATATTTTTGACAAAAGTACGAGTGTTAATATTGACACGATAGAAAGTTCGTTTTGCCTTGTTGAGACAAGATTCCTAACGCAGATGGATAACAAAATCACTTCCAATACCGTTGATTTTTTCCAATTCGGCATCGATGTGTTCGGGACTGGCGATCCTAAGGCGCGGAGAAACATTGATGAAATATGGCCTTCTTAATGGGGGTATCATGTCCCGAGTAAAAGTGTAGTAGGACAAATTGTTTGTCGTTTCCGATAGATACTAAACTTAAAACCTGGGCTTTCCCTATGTACACGACATCCAAAAATGGGATTGAATTGTCTTGCTCAACTTCTAAAGTAAATTTAATGGGGGGACGTGCTCATTTAACTGAAGGAGGAAGCTATCCAGGTCACGATCAGTAAATGATCAAGTCCCCTCCATTAAGTTTACTTTAGAAGTTGAGCAAGACAATTCAATCCCATTTTTGGATGTGCGTGTACATAGGGAAAGCCCAGGTTTTAAGTTTAGTATCTATCGGAAAACGACAAACAATTTGTCCTACGTACACTTTTACTCGGGACATGATACCCCCACTAAGAAGGCCATATTTTCATCAATGTTTCTCCGCGCCCTTAGGATCGCCAGTCCGGAATACATCGATGCCGAATTGGAAAAAATCAACGGTATTGGAAGTGATTTGTGTTATCCATCTGCGTTTATGGAATCTTGTCTCAACAAGGCAAAACGAACTTTCTATCGTGTCAATATTAACACTCGTACTTTGTCAAAAAATATTTTAGTACTTCCATTTTTCCCGGGCTTTTTAGGCATTGCTAATGTACTTAAACTTTTGGATATTAATGTAGTATTTTCATATAACAATATTGTGAAAAATATCATAGTAAAAAATAGCCCTACCAATAATTCAGGCATTATCTATAAAATTGGTTGTAAACAATGTGATTCCTTTTACATAGGTCAGACGGGAAAGGATTTGCACACACGTATAAAACAGCATCAATATTCCGTTAGAACAGGACAGTTGTCCAGTGCCCTTTTTGTCCATTTGTCAGAGTTAGCCCACTGTATTGATTGGAATAATGCTTCAGTTTTATTCCATTCAAGCAACATTGTTAATAGAAATATTCTTGAGTCTGCCATTATCCAACTTTCAAATAACTTCAACATAAGCAAAGGTCTTTTTCAACTCGATCCTGTTATGTTGAATTCCTTTAAAACAGATTTAGATAAGAAGGTAAAACATTAAATCTTTGGTAAACTTGTCTTCTACTTTATTAACTTTTAATTTGCATTTTATTTTTTTATATATATCGAAACCTGACCATAGGCAGCAGTGTGTTAAAACCCGGACAGAGTTCCAGTATAAATTTGTATTTTTATAATCCATTTGATCTTGTGCTAAAAATCGATTAACTTTTAATTTGCATTTTTTTTTTTTTTTTTTTATATATATCGAAACCTGACCATAGGCAGCATTGTGTTAAAACCCGGCAGAGTTCCAGTATAAATTTGTATTTTTATAATCCATTTGATCTTGTGCTAAAAATCGATATTTTTCCTTACAAATCTGTACGCCTCACTGGTAATCCTTTAAGGTTTTAATTTTTAATTTTTTATATTTTTACTTCTCTGTTTATTGTATATATATGTATGTATGTATGTATGTATGTATTTGTATATATAGATATGTATGTATATATATATATATATATATGTGTGTGTGTGTGTGTATGTATGTTATTTATTTTTCTTTTTTTCTTTCTGTAACCTATATATAGGCTTAACCTTTTTATGTACTTCAGTGTTCCTGAGGATGTCATTAGACGAAAGCGCTTGAGCACCATTTTGTGTTTCCTTTCCTTCGTGGTTTTATTCATCATAAATATTTTTCACGTGTTACCTTCGTGAAATAATTTTCATATAATGCTCACCACGCGTTCCTTCGGCTTGCTGTTCCCTCTCTTGTCTCCGTTTGTGTCCGTGTTTTCTTCTACATTAATGAAGGGGCATGCAATTCGTATCCGACGGAAGTTTCTTACTAAGTGTCTGGAGGAGCAAGTTCTTCCCAAATCCCTGCTTCCGATTCGCCTCAGACAAATTGACGACCATCCGTTCAACAACTTCAGCAGATTAATTTTAAAGAAACATATTGAAGTCACCAGACAAAATGAGTGGTCCGCCTTCAAAAATTTAAACATCGCCAAACATAATTTTGTAACCGTTATTCCCCAACCGTGGATCCAACCTTTGTTTGATGAAATTTACAACGAGTTGCGTCGGAGAACTACTTCACTTCGTAACATTTTGGATCGAAAAATTAAAAGTCTCATTCGAGATAGTCAGTGGAGTAAAAAAGCAAGCTCAAAGTGTGTTTTGAACCTTTCTTCGAAAAACATTAGTGACGATGCAAAAAGTGCCCTTGGATATGGTATGTCCTTTTTTATTGTTAAAAAACCTTCGGCTTTACAAATTTGTTACAGTCTCGCGTGTTTTGAAAAACAGTGTAATCTCCCTCAGTATTTGTTTAACATAGTTAAAGGCCTCGTTTATAGTGCGGCGAATGGTAATTACGAAGATAACTTTCCTAAACGTTTTCGCAATAGCCTCTCACAATTAAAAAAAGATGGGGAGCTCCATATTACTAAAGCAGACAAGGCTAACACCATAGTTATTATGGACAAAGTGGACTACATCGGAAAGATGAACGAGCTTCTCCAGGACCCCGCCACATACACCAAACTTAGGAAGAACCCGCAGGATGACGTCATCAAATCATTTAATAGTGGCTTGAAACGCCTTCTCAAAGATCATAAGAACTTAATTCCGCTTTTCATGTCCACTTCACCTGCTCTGCCCTACCTTTACGGTCTTATTAAAACCCACAAACCTGGTAACCCTATGCGCCCTATTATTAGCTCGGTGGGCTCTATTACTTATAAACTCTCCAAATGGCTTGTCAAAGTCTTGTCCCCCATTCTCGGAACTATCTCTGATTCACATGTAAAAAATTCCATGGATCTTACGGAAAAATTGAATAATGCACGTACTGAAACTAACGATAAATTGATTAGTTTTGATGTTTGTTCATTGTTTACAAAAGTGCCGATTGACGATATGCTTGACTTTCTCTCCCAAGAATTACATAAGTATGACCTGCCACTACCTTCACACATTGTTTTGGAACTCATTAAGCTTTGCATCAAAGACTGTAAATTCACTTTCAATAACGAGTATTATCAACAAGTTTTTGGGATGGCTATGGGCAACCCCTTATCGCCCCTCCTCTCCAATATTTATATGGAGTTTTTCGAAATTACCTATATTCCGAGAATCCTGGGGGTTGGCATCCCTTGGTTGCGGTACGTCGACGATATTTTGTGTATCTGGCCCATGAATCGTGACCTGGATAGCTTCCTCCTTCAGTTAAATGATCAAGTCCCCTCCATTAAGTTTACTTTAGAAGTTGAGCAAGACAATTCAATCCCATTTTTGGATGTGCGTGTACATAGGGAAAGCCCAGGTTTTAAGTTTAGTATCTATCGGAAAACGACAAACAATTTGTCCTACGTACACTTTTACTCGGGACATGATACCCCCACTAAGAAGGCCATATTTTCATCAATGTTTCTCCGCGCCCTTAGGATCGCCAGTCCGGAATACATCGATGCCGAATTGGAAAAAATCAACGGTATTGGAAGTGATTTGTGTTATCCATCTGCGTTTATGGAATCTTGTCTCAACAAGGCAAAACGAACTTTCTATCGTGTCAATATTAACACTCGTACTTTGTCAAAAAATATTTTAGTACTTCCATTTTTCCCGGGCTTTTTAGGCATTGCTAATGTACTTAAACTTTTGGATATTAATGTAGTATTTTCATATAACAATATTGTGAAAAATATCATAGTAAAAAATAGCCCTACCAATAATTCAGGCATTATCTATAAAATTGGTTGTAAACAATGTGATTCCTTTTACATAGGTCAGACGGGAAAGGATTTGCACACACGTATAAAACAGCATCAATATTCCGTTAGAACAGGACAGTTGTCCAGTGCCCTTTTTGTCCATTTGTCAGAGTTAGCCCACTGTATTGATTGGAATAATGCTTCAGTTTTATTCCATTCAAGCAACATTGTTAATAGAAATATTCTTGAGTCTGCCATTATCCAACTTTCAAATAACTTCAACATAAGCAAAGGTCTTTTTCAACTCGATCCTGTTATGTTGAATTCCTTTAAAACAGATTTAGATAAGAAGGGTAAAACATTAAATCTTTGGTAAACTTGTCTTCTACTTTATTAACTTTTAATTTGCATTTTTTTTTTTATATATATCGAAACCTGACCATAGGCAGCATGTGTTAAAACCCGGACAGAGTTCCAGTATAAATTTGTATTTTTATAATCCATTTGATCTTGTGCTAAAAATCGATTAACTTTTAATTTGCATTTTTTTTTTTTTTTTTATATATATCGAAACCTGACCATAGGCAGCATTGTGTTAAAACCCGGCAGAGTTCCATAAATTTGTATTTTTATAATCCATTTGATCTTGTGCTAAAAATCGATATTTTTCCTTACAAATCTGTACGCCTCACTGGTAATCCTTTAAGGTTTTAATTTTTAATTTTTTATTATTTTTACTTCTCTGTTTATTGTATATATATGTATGTATGTATGTATGTATGTATTTGTATATATAGATATGTATGTATATATATTATATATATATGTGTGTGTGTGTGTATGTATGTTATTTATTTTTCTTTTTTTCTTTCTGTAACCTATATATAGGCTTAACCTTTTTATGTACTTCAGTGTTCCTGAGGATGTCATTAGACGAAAGCGCTTGAGCACCATTTTGTGTTTCCTTTCCTTCGTGGTTTTATTCATCATAAATATTTTTCACGTGTTACCTTCGTGAAATAATTTTCATATAATGCTCACCACGCGTTCCTTCGGCTTGCTGTTCCCTCTCTTGTCTCCGTTTGTGTCCGTGTTTTCTTCTACATTAATGAAGGGGCATGCAATTCGTATCCGACGGAAGTTTCTTACTAAGTGTCTGGAGGAGCAAGTTCTTCCCAAATCCCTGCTTCCGATTCGCCTCAGACAAATTGACGACCATCCGTTCAACAACTTCAGCAGATTAATTTTAAAGAAACATATTGAAGTCACCAGACAAAATGAGTGGTCCGCCTTCAAAAATTTAAACATCGCCAAACATAATTTTGTAACCGTTATTCCCCAACCGTGGATCCAACCTTTGTTTGATGAAATTTACAACGAGTTGCGTCGGAGAACTACTTCACTTCGTAACATTTTGGATCGAAAAATTAAAAGTCTCATTCGAGATAGTCAGTGGAGTAAAAAAGCAAGCTCAAAGTGTGTTTTGAACCTTTCTTCGAAAAACATTAGTGACGATGCAAAAAGTGCCCTTGGATATGGTATGTCCTTTTTTATTGTTAAAAAACCTTCGGCTTTACAAATTTGTTACAGTCTCGCGTGTTTTGAAAAACAGTGTAATCTCCCTCAGTATTTGTTTAACATAGTTAAAGGCCTCGTTTATAGTGCGGCGAATGGTAATTACGAAGATAACTTTCCTAAACGTTTTCGCAATAGCCTCTCACAATTAAAAAAAGATGGGGAGCTCCATATTACTAAAGCAGACAAGGCTAACACCATAGTTATTATGGACAAAGTGGACTACATCGGAAAGATGAACGAGCTTCTCCAGGACCCCGCCACATACACCAAACTTAGGAAGAACCCGCAGGATGACGTCATCAAATCATTTAATAGTGGCTTGAAACGCCTTCTCAAAGATCATAAGAACTTAATTCCGCTTTTCATGTCCACTTCACCTGCTCTGCCCTACCTTTACGGTCTTATTAAAACCCACAAACCTGGTAACCCTATGCGCCCTATTATTAGCTCGGTGGGCTCTATTACTTATAAACTCTCCAAATGGCTTGTCAAAGTCTTGTCCCCCATTCTCGGAACTATCTCTGATTCACATGTAAAAAATTCCATGGATCTTACGGAAAAATTGAATAATGCACGTACTGAAACTAACGATAAATTGATTAGTTTTGATGTTTGTTCATTGTTTACAAAAGTGCCGATTGACGATATGCTTGACTTTCTCTCCCAAGAATTACATAAGTATGACCTGCCACTACCTTCACACATTGTTTTGGAACTCATTAAGCTTTGCATCAAAGACTGTAAATTCACTTTCAATAACGAGTATTATCAACAAGTTTTTGGGATGGCTATGGGCAACCCCTTATCGCCCCTCCTCTCCAATATTTATATGGAGTTTTTCGAAATTACCTATATTCCGAGAATCCTGGGGGTTGGCATCCCTTGGTTGCGGTACGTCGACGATATTTTGTGTATCTGGCCCATGAATCGTGACCTGGATAGCTTCCTCCTTCAGTTAAATGATCAAGTCCCCTCCATTAAGTTTACTTTAGAAGTTGAGCAAGACAATTCAATCCCATTTTTGGATGTGCGTGTACATAGGGAAAGCCCAGGTTTTAAGTTTAGTATCTATCGGAAAACGACAAACAATTTGTCCTACGTACACTTTTACTCGGGACATGATACCCCCACTAAGAAGGCCATATTTTCATCAATGTTTCTCCGCGCCCTTAGGATCGCCAGTCCGGAATACATCGATGCCGAATTGGAAAAAATCAACGGTATTGGAAGTGATTTGTGTTATCCATCTGCGTTTATGGAATCTTGTCTCAACAAGGCAAAACGAACTTTCTATCGTGTCAATATTAACACTCGTACTTTGTCAAAAAATATTTTAGTACTTCCATTTTTCCCGGGCTTTTTAGGCATTGCTAATGTACTTAAACTTTTGGATATTAATGTAGTATTTTCATATAACAATATTGTGAAAAATATCATAGTAAAAAATAGCCCTACCAATAATTCAGGCATTATCTATAAAATTGGTTGTAAACAATGTGATTCCTTTTACATAGGTCAGACGGGAAAGGATTTGCACACACGTATAAAACAGCATCAATATTCCGTTAGAACAGGACAGTTGTCCAGTGCCCTTTTTGTCCATTTGTCAGAGTTAGCCCACTGTATTGATTGGAATAATGCTTCAGTTTTATTCCATTCAAGCAACATTGTTAATAGAAATATTCTTGAGTCTGCCATTATCCAACTTTCAAATAACTTCAACATAAGCAAAGGTCTTTTTCAACTCGATCCTGTTATGTTGAATTCCTTTAAAACAGATTTAGATAAGAAGGGTAAAACATTAAATCTTTGGTAAACTTGTCTTCTACTTTATTAACTTTTAATTTGCATTTTTTTTTTTATATATATCGAAACCTGACCATAGGCAGCATGTGTTAAAACCCGGACAGAGTTCCAGTATAAATTTGTATTTTTATAATCCATTTGATCTTGTGCTAAAAATCGATTAACTTTTAATTTGCATTTTTTTTTTTTTTTTTTTATATATATCGAAACCTGACCATAGGCAGCATTGTGTTAAAACCCGGCAGAGTTCCAGTATAATTTGTATTTTTATAATCCATTTGATCTTGTGCTAAAAATCGATATTTTTCCTTACAAATCTGTACGCCTCACTGGTAATCCTTTAAGGTTTTAATTTTTAATTTTTTATTATTTTTACTTCTCTGTTTATTGTATATATATGTATGTATGTATGTATGTATGTATTTGTATATATAGATATGTATGTATATATATATATATATATATGTGTGTGTGTGTATGTATGTTATTTATTTTTTCTTTTTTTCTTTCTGTAACCTATATATAGGCTTAACCTTTTTATGTACTTCAGTGTTCCTGAGGATGTCATTAGACGAAAGCGCTTGAGCACCATTTTGTGTTTCCTTTCCTTCGTGGTTTTATTCATCATAAATATTTTTCACGTGTTACCTTCGTGAAATAATTTTCATATAATGCTCACCACGCGTTCCTTCGGCTTGCTGTTCCCTCTCTTGTCTCCGTTTGTGTCCGTGTTTTCTTCTACATTAATGAAGGGGCATGCAATTCGTATCCGACGGAAGTTTCTTACTAAGTGTCTGGAGGAGCAAGTTCTTCCCAAATCCCTGCTTCCGATTCGCCTCAGACAAATTGACGACCATCCGTTCAACAACTTCAGCAGATTAATTTTAAAGAAACATATTGAAGTCACCAGACAAAATGAGTGGTCCGCCTTCAAAAATTTAAACATCGCCAAACATAATTTTGTAACCGTTATTCCCCAACCGTGGATCCAACCTTTGTTTGATGAAATTTACAACGAGTTGCGTCGGAGAACTACTTCACTTCGTAACATTTTGGATCGAAAAATTAAAAGTCTCATTCGAGATAGTCAGTGGAGTAAAAAAGCAAGCTCAAAGTGTGTTTTGAACCTTTCTTCGAAAAACATTAGTGACGATGCAAAAAGTGCCCTTGGATATGGTATGTCCTTTTTTATTGTTAAAAAACCTTCGGCTTTACAAATTTGTTACAGTCTCGCGTGTTTTGAAAAACAGTGTAATCTCCCTCAGTATTTGTTTAACATAGTTAAAGGCCTCGTTTATAGTGCGGCGAATGGTAATTACGAAGATAACTTTCCTAAACGTTTTCGCAATAGCCTCTCACAATTAAAAAAGATGGGGAGCTCCATATTACTAAAGCAGACAAGGCTAACACCATAGTTATTATGGACAAAGTGGACTACATCGGAAAGATGAACGAGCTTCTCCAGGACCCCGCCACATACACCAAACTTAGGAAGAACCCGCAGGATGACGTCATCAAATCATTTAATAGTGGCTTGAAACGCCTTCTCAAAGATCATAAGAACTTAATTCCGCTTTTCATGTCCACTTCACCTGCTCTGCCCTACCTTTACGGTCTTATTAAAACCCACAAACCTGGTAACCCTATGCGCCCTATTATTAGCTCGGTGGGCTCTATTACTTATAAACTCTCCAAATGGCTTGTCAAAGTCTTGTCCCCCATTCTCGGAACTATCTCTGATTCACATGTAAAAAATTCCATGGATCTTACGGAAAAATTGAATAATGCACGTACTGAAACTAACGATAAATTGATTAGTTTTGATGTTTGTTCATTGTTTACAAAAGTGCCGATTGACGATATGCTTGACTTTCTCTCCCAAGAATTACATAAGTATGACCTGCCACTACCTTCACACATTGTTTTGGAACTCATTAAGCTTTGCATCAAAGACTGTAAATTCACTTTCAATAACGAGTATTATCAACAAGTTTTTGGGATGGCTATGGGCAACCCCTTATCGCCCCTCCTCTCCAATATTTATATGGAGTTTTTCGAAATTACCTATATTC
The DNA here is from genome assembly GCA_023014485.1 of Bathynomus jamesi. Taxonomy (NCBI): domain Eukaryota; kingdom Metazoa; phylum Arthropoda; class Malacostraca; order Isopoda; family Cirolanidae; genus Bathynomus; species Bathynomus jamesi. Next base: position 557,083 of record JAJOZX010000845.1, on the reverse strand, counting down.
CGAGAATCCTGGGGGTTGGCATCCCTTGGTTGCGGTACGTCGACGATTTTGTGTATCTGGCCCATGAATCGTGACCTGGATAGCTTCCTCCTTCAGTTAAATGATCAAGTCCCCTCCATTAAGTTTACTTTAGAAGTTGAGCAAGACAATTCAATCCCATTTTTGGATGTGCGTGTACATAGGGAAAGCCCAGGTTTTAAGTTTAGTATCTATCGGAAAACGACAAACAATTTGTCCTACGTACACTTTTACTCGGGACATGATACCCCCACTAAGAAGGCCATATTTTCATCAATGTTTCTCCGCGCCCTTAGGATCGCCAGTCCGGAATACATCGATGCCGAATTGGAAAAAATCAACGGTATTGGAAGTGATTTGTGTTATCCATCTGCGTTTATGGAATCTTGTCTCAACAAGGCAAAACGAACTTTCTATCGTGTCAATATTAACACTCGTACTTTGTCAAAAAATATTTTAGTACTTCCATTTTTCCCGGGCTTTTTAGGCATTGCTAATGTACTTAAACTTTTGGATATTAATGTAGTATTTTCATATAACAATATTGTGAAAAATATCATAGTAAAAAATAGCCCTACCAATAATTCAGGCATTATCTATAAAATTGGTTGTAAACAATGTGATTCCTTTTACATAGGTCAGACGGGAAAGGATTTGCACACACGTATAAAACAGCATCAATATTCCGTTAGAACAGGACAGTTGTCCAGTGCCCTTTTTGTCCATTTGTCAGAGTTAGCCCACTGTATTGATTGGAATAATGCTTCAGTTTTATTCCATTCAAGCAACATTGTTAATAGAAATATTCTTGAGTCTGCCATTATCCAACTTTCAAATAACTTCAACATAAGCAAAGGTCTTTTTCAACTCGATCCTGTTATGTTGAATTCCTTTAAAACAGATTTAGATAAGAAGGGTAAAACATTAAATCTTTGGTAAACTTGTCTTCTACTTTATTAACTTTTAATTTGCATTTTTTTTTTTATATATATCGAAACCTGACCATAGGCAGCATGTGTTAAAACCCGGACAGAGTTCAGTATAAATTTGTATTTTTATAATCCATTTGATCTTGTGCTAAAAATCGATTAACTTTTAATTTGCATTTTTTTTTTTTTTTTTTATATATATCGAAACCTGACCATAGGCAGCATTGTGTTAAAACCCGGCAGAGTTCCAGTATAAATTTGTATTTTTATAATCCATTTGATCTTGTGCTAAAAATCGATATTTTTCCTTACAAATCTGTACGCCTCACTGGTAATCCTTTAAGGTTTTAATTTTTAATTTTTTATTTTTACTTCTCTGTTTATTGTATATATATGTATGTATGTATGTATGTATGTATGTATTTGTATATAGATATGTATGTATATATATATATATATATATGTGTGTGTGTGTGTATGTATGTTATTTATTTTTCTTTTTTTCTTTCTGTAACCTATATATAGGCTTAACCTTTTTATGTACTTCAGTGTTCCTGAGGATGTCATTAGACGAAAGCGCTTGAGCACCATTTTGTGTTTCCTTTCCTTCGTGGTTTTATTCATCATAAATATTTTTCACGTGTTACCTTCGTGAAATAATTTCATATATATATATATATATTATACACATTTTAACTGCAAACACGCAGTATAATTAACGTAAAGAACGACGCTTGTATAGGAGAATATTCCGCGCAAGATGAGCAGAGAGAACGAAACAAATGAAAAAATGAGGTAACCACCCGGGAATCGAACCCGGGATCTTCCGATTGCCAGTCAGATATGATAACCATTACACCATGGGCCTCACTCGATCAAATGCCGTAATTCTACTACACACACACACACATATATTATATATTATATATATATATATATGTGTGTGTGTGTGTGTGTGTAATGCCTGTTCGTGTTATGAATAATGAAGCAGTTCCTCTCGTTCGAACCAATAAATATTCGAGTCATTACCGGGGAAAAAAAGGGGGAATTAATATTCGAGTCATTACCGGGGAAAAAAAGGGGGAATTCTTATATGTATTAATTTGGGTGTTGCTATACAGCCCACCTATAATAAAGAGCCGCGAGAGGTTAGTACAGCAAACTTGGGGAGTCAATGACCTTTGCATGCAGTTTACGCAATATTGTTCGGGATTGTTTAACAACCTTCGTATTGGTAAAACAAAAAGTTACGTGACGGAGGGGACCCACAGCTTTACGTAGGATCCGAACCACGGGTCGCTACATCATCTGAATGCGGAAGAGAACTGTTTCCCATCCATCTACTACCCAGAACCAACGTCGCTTAATTTCGCCGATTTTACCGGAAGTGGTTACGTCGTGGTGACGACGTAGCCTTTACAGTCAACATATTACTACATGACTGTAAACCTCTAAATACATTATCGTGTTAACAGTTTAATTTTACAGTTGTTAGTAACATTCGTTTTGCCATGAAGAGGCATTAATGATGGGTTATAAAAAGAATTACAGAGTTTGACAGAGTGACGAAGGTGTATGGCACTATCGAGTGCCTATACTGTAATGGCACTACCGTCATAGTTGATGCCAACTTTTAATTAAAGGTTAATTTTCAATGTTTTTAATATTTTTTATTATTTAATAAATTTATTTTCATGATTTTACGGGACAAACCCAGACCACGTTTCGGCTACAGTTAAAACTGTCAGACACCGTCAAGTTCGCTTCCGTAAGAAACTAAGAGAAAATAACTGGAACGATGTGAGAAGACATTTTACTGATATACGTCAAGCTTCTTTAACGTTTAGATTGTTCGATCATTCAGATGATGTACCGACCCACGGATTATTTGTCTCTAATTATCTTTGAACTTATTTTAATAAATTTTCTTTACCCAAACTAATTCTATAATTAACAAAATGTTGTGGGCATGACTGGTACGCAAAGAAGGGCATCAAAGGCATCAAAGTACATCTCAAAAGATTCAAAATTCGAAATACACAAAGATAAAATACAATCCTTTGTCAACGACACAAATCTATGTTTCGTCCTTGAGTTTCATTTTGGGGTTAAAACGATAATTCAATGGTCTTACTTCAAAGCTTGTATATGTGTACAGGGTGTCCCATAAGTACGGTCTCATCGGAAAATTTATTTTAAATTAAATTTACAATTTACATTAGAACTAAATTTTAGTTTTAGTTCTAATTTACATTAGATGCCTTTTCCTCGAGAGTGTAACTCGCTTCCATATTAGCCATTCCGTGTTGTTGTACCCGCAACAAAAAAGTGTCATTTGTGTCAGTTCTAATGTATTATTTTTGTAAATTTAATTTAAAATAAATTTTCCTATGAGAGCGGACTTATGGGACACCCTGTATATAATACGGAGTTGCGCAGAAACTTTTGCTGAAGGGGGTGCAAACTTTACTGGACTACTGAAGTAGATGTGTTATACATATCTTAATCAATAATTTTATTGCGATTTCAGATCAATAATTGAAGGTGACGAAGGTTCGTGACGAAGGTTGGTGTCGTTGGAGACAGTGAAGAACAACGTGTAGTACACCGAATTCGAGCAAATGCCTATCAGGAAGCAGCGGAAACAGGTACAACTTTCATTAATCGGAAGTGGGTCGCCCAAAAACTTCAACGTAGTGAAAGATGGACGACTGACAATTGGAAGAAGGGGGTAAGACTTACAAAATTTGACGAAGAGAAACCCAAAAAACTCTTTCAGGAACGCGAAGATATTGTGATTGAAAGCAGTGGCTGTACCCAAGTTGCCAAAATTATCTTGGAGAGGCGAAAGAAGGCCGTTGATCGGTGAATGTTTCAACGATATCGCGCGAGACAACGACTGAGGTCTTTCCACGTAATCCTAAATCCAACGATATTCCCAACAAACGCTAAGAATCGACTTTGGTTTCGCGATTAACCGCGTCTCTGAGATGTTAATTATTTCACGAATCTGATACCAAGTGATGAAGTCTTCATTTGGACTGTCCGTCGGCCAAATTATCACAATGACAGTGTTCACTTTCCTTAGAAGATATCGAAGACCATGATCATTATCCATAACTTTGCAAAAACCCTCGTTGTACTGGGATGTTCATTTGCTTCAGTACTGTCAAAATAATGCTAATGATTGAAGAAGACGTTTCATGGGATGGCGCATATTATCTCGGCAGATAGTTCTTACAGAAAATGTCATTCCATTTCTTTCGGACCGACAAAATGTAATAGATACCTTGGATGTGGTTTATCTTCACGATAGTGTCCCATGCCACCATGCAGATGCCACCAACAACGTCTGAGAGACTGGGATAGATTACTTTGATTGGACTCACTGACCTAAACGTAGCAGAGCACTTTGGAGCGATTTTCAAGGACAAAGTGGAAGAGTTGATGCTGCGGGAACTTGGTTCAACCGATATTCTCAAGAGGTCCTCCTTCAACGCATTCAAACTCTCCTCCAAGAAATTGAACACGAAGAGATTTGTTTGAACGTGTGCTAAAATCATACCCTGAACGTCTGAGAGTTGTGGGTGAGGGTAATGGGAAGCATACCATGTACCACGTTTTTGTAGTTTGTTTGAAAAAGGTTTTCAAAGGTTTGGTATCTTTGTTTACTTGGCTTTGTACCCCTTAACAAAACATTGTGCACAACCCTGTATGTATATATACACACCTTTGGTTAGCTTCCGCCCGAATTGTTCATTCTGACGAAGGTCAAGCTTTTCACTCCACGTTAGACTTACAGTTTAACGTGGAATCCGAACCACGCCCCATCAGCAGCCCAGCGTCTTAACCACTAGGCCACCTAGGGTACCCATTTATCTACCAACCACTTTCTTTATTGTGGGGAAGGATAAACAGCTGGGTTTTGCTGCGCTCCAGCTGCTGTCGGGTCTCGAAGCCGGGGCCGATGGATTCGCAGTCAGCGACGCTAACCACTACATCACCGAGGCGCATGTTATAAAAATTTAGATATTTTATGATTATATTATATAGATTTGTTTTGATGATGATAACTGTGAAGCTGATGATGGCACCTGTTTGTTATAAATGTTTCTTTCTTTATATCCTTGTATTACTTTTCTTAGTAATATTACGAAGTGGGGCTTGAATTCTGGAATCTCTTATAATTTGAACCCTCAAATCTAAGTGAGTAATTGATAATGAAATCGTCGGTTGTAGTAACTTTTAATCAGTAAATTAGGGACACAATTTGGTAGTTACAAGATCAGTCAAAGTTCAGAAATGTAAAGCAATCAAGTTCAATTGTATTTAAAATAAGACTTAAAGATAAAATTAATCAACTCAAAAATAAATATTGCCATTCCACTACTTCTCTCTCTGTAGTTAAGACTAGTGGCCCACAATCTCTCAATGACTCAAAAACTCAATAATTCCCTCTCAAAGTTTAGTCTTTAACGAGCAAATACCCTCCGGTCTTTACTCGGAGAACTGCTTGAACGCAACCCAGCCTTTCTCTCTTACTGACGGAGCGCAAGTTAGATTCTGTCTTTTCTTCCTCGCATTTCTTCCTTTTAGGCCGAATTTTTCCTTTTTCTTACGTCAGAGCCCCAGGCACACAAAGGCGAATATCCTGTGACGGGAAGTTGCTACTTGTGTGAGGGGGAGAGGCGCCAGCCCCTAATTGGAGTGTCTTGATACGGGCATACTAATTGGCGTCTCGATGCGGGCATATTCCACAAAGGCCTCCGGGTGATGTCAGGGTTATGACCCGAACAAGGAAGAGAACACCGATAGGGGTCCGTAGAAGGCAGTGTATGGAAGGTCATTTAGAGGTTATAGAGGACTTTGACGGTTCGTGTATAACATATATACAGGGCGTCCCAAAAAAATGTATACACACTTTAACAGCTGATAGCTCAATTGATGTTTCTTTCTTTCCAAGTTAAACCCATTAGAATTAATAATGGCAGTCAGACTAAGCTTTGAACAAAGGAAATTCATTCTAAAATGCTACTGGAAGTGTGAAAACGCAGTTGAAGTGCAAAAACAGTTTAGGAGGGAGTTTCAAACAGATCCACCAACGCGACTTACCATCACTCGAATTAGAGATAAGTTTCAAGCCGATGGAACTGTTCAGAATGTCCACAAGAAGCGTTCCGGAAGACCACGGACATCGACAAGCCCCACAAAGCAAGAAAGAGTACTGGAAACGTATCACCAAAGTCCAAGAAAATCTGTGCGGCAAGCGAGTCGTGAGGTGGGAATTTCAGAATCGTCTGTCCAACGCATTTTGAAGCGCTGTCAATGGAAAAGTTACATTCCAAGATTAGTCCATGCTATTAATGAAGATGATGATGATCCGGACCGAAGAGTGGAGTATTGCGAGTGGTACTTGGCACGATGTGGATGTGGATTGGACGAAGGGGTTTCGTAGAATACCCTCCGCGTTCACCAGACCTCACACCACTAGACTTTTTTTATGGGGATACTTAAAAGACAAAGTCTACGCTATAAAACCTGCAACAGTCGCTGAATTGAGAGCAGCCATTGAACGAGAATGCACACAAATACCAAACGAAATGTTTCGTAATGTTTGCGATTCCATTGCTTCGTGTTATCAGCAGTGCCTGGACCAGAATGGACTTCAGTTTGAAAACAGGCGTTAACAAAACAATTAAATAATGTCTGTAGATTCTATTACATTTTGAAAATGAAATGTATTTTAATAAACACTGCCTTTATAATTATTTAAAGTGTGTATACATTTTTTTGGGACGCCCTGTATATATATATGTGTGTGTGTGTGTGTCAAACCAGGAAGCTCATGAAATCATGGAGGACTAAAAGGCAGGCCTTAGCACGTAAGGGCATCGAGTTTTTGTATCATGGCAAGGTCAAGATGATGCCAGAGTTCAACTAAAGTCTCTCTAAGAAAGAATTACAACATATACGAGAGAATGTCTTTCTTTTTGCGGTTGGCGATTAAGATGCCCCTAAACGGGTTGAATGCGGGTCGGTGGTGGAAGTGTAGCATGTGGCACTCCTCTTCCATCATGCGGGTGAAGGGCAAAACACTTTTTTTTTTGTAACAATGGAAGGACCCGTTTCTCATGAATGGGTATGAATTTATCAGTATTAAGATGCCCACACATGAATATCATGGTCAGTCTTTGCACCATCTCGAATAATCACTAACCACACCATGCCCTAAAATCACACTGTTCAACTGTGGATTGCAAACTTGATTGATACCCACTCTTCATACCCATGGGCGTCTATCCCACTTGAAATTACTAAATTAAGATTCAACTAGGAGCGAAACAGACCTCCAAAATACCATAGGTCTCTGTATAATCTCGCTAGTTCCCATCAATTTTCGCTCTATACGAGCAGCTGTAAGCAGGGGTTTTCGCTATCACTGTAGCCTAGTTTATGCTAATAACGATGAGCTTCCTTCTGATAAACTGACAATATTTGCGTTCTCCGCAAGCACTGTGCATTGCCAAGAATTCACCTGGCAAGCGAAGGTTCTTTGTGTTCGGTTTATAACCATTGATGGCTCCCATCGTCGACGGTCAGCATGTGTAACTATGATAGTCTTCTATCTGAGGTGTTTGATTCTTAATTACTCTAACTTCAGATAAATGGTTATGTATTATGAGCACCAACAGTACGAAGCATCTTTCCGCAGGGTATGTTCTTTCTGTGTAACCTAAACACAGGTTTTGCAGGTAAAATCGGTCGTTCCAGTAATCTCTCTCTCTCTCTCTCTCTCTCTCTCTCTCTCTCTCTCTCTCTCTCTCTCTCTCTCTCTCTCTCTCTCTCTTCTCTCTCTCTCTTCTTTATTATTAGGACCCTACTGCTACCTCATGCGTGGGAAGAGAGGCTTTGGAACCTCTATAAATAACACCATTTAACGCTCGTAGGTTGTGAGAGACTGGGATGGAGGGGTCCCAGGCGTAGGGGCGCGATGAATGGAGTGTGGCTAGTGCCCCGTTAAGCCCATTCCTAACGCGTAATGGCCTGACCAGCCCCCTGCGACCGTTCTTTGGTGACCAATTGATGGTGCTTGGCTGTACTGCTCTGAGGTGAGAGAGCTTTACTGCCCAGCTGGCTGCCAGGCCAGCGTAAAGTCTCGGGCGTAGACTCTGGGTCTGGTGGGATATCCCTTGAACACTGGATTCTAAGAGTCTGGCCGCTTGTGAGTGACTAGTAAGACTTAGTAAGGGGCTGCATCTCGCTGTCGCTCCTGGCGGAAAATCCGTGATGCCTGCGTCGCGAGTGTTTGTCAGTTGGTAGCTGCGACACGTTTGGGATTGTCCGGCCCTGGGGAGACCTTTGGTCGGTGCGGCAGCAGCAGAGGTGTAGTCTTCTGGAAGGGATGAACGTCACTTGCAAGTAGGTGGATGCGTCTACGCGCGGGATGAATTCCCCCCCCCCTTTTTTATATACTGGTCAGAACGTTTTTGATAGTTTTCATTGCTAGAACGCTTTATCTTATTCAGAGTATTCAGAAAAAAAAAAGAGAAAATATGGCAGGGCCAGCTAAATTGAAAGCAGAATGCTTTAAATGTAAAGTTAATCATTGGTGCGTTGACTTCCCTGAAGGTAGTATCAGCGATATCACATCCCTTAGTGTATGTTTGTTTTGTAAACTTAGAGACAACCACGAAAAGGAAGTTAAAGAGCTAAAGGAATTAGTAAAAAAGCTTGAAGCTAGGGTCGTCGCACTGGAAATCCAACCCAGTGGACAAGATCAAACTAAAAACACACCAGCAGATTTAAACTGTAAGATTAAGCATCTAGAACAAAGCGTGGCACGCTTGGAAAACACGGTGACTATTCCGGAAAATAGAACGGAGGAACAAGAATTCAAATTGGTCAAAAATAAAAGACCCTCCAAACCAAAACCAAAACATAAGGATTTGGAACCCATTACCATCAAAAATAAGTTTCACTTACTTGCTGATGAGGAGGATGAATCCTTTTTAATTGGGGATTCTATGGTAAGGAATCAAGGGGACTTTTTCGGAGCAAGACGGGCGACCAAGAGAAAACTCCGATGTTTTCCGGGTGCCACAAGCCAGATAATTAATAGGGAATTAGGCAAAATTAATATCAAGAATAAGAGTTGCCCTATCATTGTCCATGTTGGTGGCAATGACGTTTTTCTGGGAGGGACAGGAGGGCAGACAGAGCCCATTATAAAAGAATTTAAGAACCTAACTGACAAGGTTAGGGATAGGACAGACATGGGTATGGTCGTAGGAATTCTCCCTCGAATGCGTGCTAGTGACTATACTCTAAGTAAAGCCATTAGCATAAATAAAAGAGTTAAACGCATGTGTGATGAAAAAGGCCTAAAGTTTGTCGATTTTTGGCCTACATTCTACGGAAATGGGGAATACTTTGGTTCGGACGGGATACATTTTAACCAGAAGGGGAAAAAGAAGTATGGTGATTTACTGAACATTAATTTGTATAATCTTTTTAAACTAGGACCCCCCAAACCAGCAATTGATCCTGCTCCCCAAACAGTTAAACCTACTCCCAGCAGTTACCCTCCCCCAGCAGTTAGTCCCCTCCCCCAGCAGTTAGTCCCCTCCCCCAGCAGTTAGTCCCTCCCCCAGCAGTAGTCCCCTCCCCCAGCAGTAGTCACCCCCCCCCCAGCAGTAGTCCCCTCCCCAGTAGTTAGTCCCCCTCCAACAGCAGGTAGTGACTCTCCTTCCACGTTGGAGGGGCTCAGGCTCCTGCGGAGATTGTCCCCTCGTTAGTGAGGGGCTCTTCAACTCCCGACAGCCCTGGCTGTTCGGGAAACGGGTCGTGCTAGGGGGCGGTCAGAATAGGGGAGGCTCCCTCCGTGCAATGCTTTTTAATGCTAGGTCGATCAGGAACAAGTTTGGCGAGCTACGGGCGCTCTTAGCATCAGAATACCAGGATATCGTTGCTATCACCGAGTCCTGGATTCATACTGATCGTAGGGACTACGTTGGGGAGTTCGAAATTCCCGGGTATAGAATGTTTCGCAAAGACCGCACCCGTGGGGAGGGGGGTGGGGTACTAATATACGTCAGAGACACGTTGAGTCCGGTTGACTGCCAGTTCCGGTCGGAACGGGAGCTGCTTGGCGTCGATCTGAACGTGGGAGGGACGAACTATAGGTTAATCTTGGTGTACAGACCTCCGCATCTCCTCCTCGAGGAGGATACAGCCCTGTACACCGAACTCAGTAGCCTGCTAGGGGATAGGGTGTGTGTAGTTTTAGGAGACTTCAACTGTCGCGGCATAAAGTGGGAAAACAGGACTGCCGATGCTGAAGGGAGGAGGCTAGTTGACTTTGCTGATGAGAACTTCCTCACTCAGTGGGTCAACGAGCCTACACGAGGCGAAAGCGTTCTAGACTTAGTATTCACGACCGAAGACAACCTCGTCACTGGCCTCACCGTTGACGAATCATTGGGCGGGAGTGATCACGGTCTTATTAGGTTCCGTGTGTGCGTCCCTCGGGTGAAGCGTAGTAACTCGAGAGGCAGTAAGCTCGATCTCCGGCGGGCGAACTTTGTTAGCCTCAGGGATAGCGTAGGAGAGATGGGGTTAGAGGTTGGCGGCGATGTTGAGGGAGTGTGGAGTGCATTCCGGGACGAGTTTATGGTGCTGCAGTCTGCTGCCATACCCTCAAAACCGGTCACCCCTGCTTCAACGCAGCCTAAGTGGTTCAATCGTGACATCGCTTCGGCTATCCGAAATAGGAAAGTAGCGTATAGGAGGGCGAAGGCCAATCGTTCCCACGAGAACACTGAAGCGTATGTCCGCCTGTGTAGGGAAGTGAAGGCGAAGGTTAGGCTAGCGAAACGTAACGAAGAACTACGGGTGGCAAGCCTCTGCAAGGGGAACCCTAAGGAATTCTTCAGTTATGTTAATAGTAGAAAGCCCATTAGAAGCATGATAGGGTTAAAGGACGGAAGCGGCGTTCTGCGGACCTCCGACGCGGACATCGCTAATGTGCTTAATGAGTACTTTGCGGGAGTGTTCACCAGGGAGGATACCCGCGTCATCCCCGAGCCAGGCGTGAGGCACGAAGGTGCTGGCCTGGATAGTGTTAGATGTACCGCGACAGTCGTTGCCGATAGAATAGACAAACTGAGCGCGTTTAAGGCTCCTGGGCCAGACCAGTTTCTCCCCAGAGTGTTGCGAGAAGTGCGCGACCAGGTGGCTCCCCACCTGGCTACAGTCTTCAACAAATCGTTGGAGATGGGCCAGGTGCCTGGTGACTGGAGGGAAGCCAACGTGACCCCTATCTTTAAGAAAGGGGATCACGAAAGTCCAGGGAACTATCGTCCCATTAGTCTCACTTCAGTTGTAGGTAAATTATTAGAAGGGATAATAGCTGATAGGATCGTTGACCATTTGGATTCCTACAAGCTGCTTGGGGACTCCCAACATGGGTTTAGACGGCATAGGTCGTGTCTCACCAACTTGCTCGAGTTTTTCCACGTCATGTTGAGTGAGTACGATAAGAGTAGGGCGATTGATATACTTTATCTCGACTTTCAGAAAGCCTTTGATAAGGTACCTCACCGCCGGCTAATGGCGAAAGTGCGCGCGCTGGGTATCGGTGGGGAAATAGGTAGGTGGATTGAAAACTGGCTGAGGAATAGGCGGCAGAGGGTGGTAATTAAAGGGGCTAGTTCGGGTTGGGCCTCGGTCACTAGTGGGGTTCCTCAGGGTTCCGTTTTGGGGCCACTGTTGTTTATCATTTACATAAATGATATCGACGGTGGCATCGTCAGTCGGATCGCCAAATTCGCTGATGACACCAAGCTTGGGGCCAATGTTGGGACGCCCGAAGCGATCGAGGAACTGCGTGCGGACCTAGGTAGGATAGGAGAGTGGTCCGAAAAATGGCAAATGCCGTTTAACTTGGGTAAATGCAAAGTGATGCACATTGGCTACGCCAATCCCAAGTCGGACTACTCGATGTTGGGTAGTAATATCGAGGTGACTGATTTAGAAAAGGACTTGGGTGTGCTAATTAGCAGCGACCTTAAGTTTACGAAACAGTGTGTAGAGGTGGAAAAGAAAGCCCAGAAACTATTGGGTTATATCAGGAGGCAATTTCAGTTTCGGAACAAGGAGATTGTGCTCTCACTGTACAATTCCCTTGTTCGGCCGCACCTGGAGTATGCTGTGCAGTTCTGGTCGCCCACCCTCAGGAAAGATATTGAGAGGCTGGAGCGAGTGCAGGCGAGGGCCACAAAGTTAATCCCTTCCGTTAGGCATATGGGCTACAATCGACGGTTACGCGCCCTGAACTTGTTTTCGCTTGAAACTCGGAGGCTGCGCGGTCAACTGATCGAGGTTTTCAAGCTCTTACGCGGGTTCAACGATGTCGATTTTAGAAGTATGTTTAGTTTAAATGATAACCCAACTCGCAACAATGGTTGGAAGTTGGATTTGAAACGGTTTAGGACTAGTGTGTGTGGGAATTACTTTACGTATAAGATCTGTGACACATGGAACAGGTTACCTTCGGAAGTTGTGAACAGTTCCTCTGTGGATCAGTTCAAGAAAAGGTAGACGAAATCTTGCACACTATTTGAGTGTGTAAAGACATTTAGGACCTCAGTCTGCGGAAATTTCTTTTCCTATAAAATAGTTAATATCTGGAACCAACTTCCCTCAGAGGTTGTTTCCAGTCAAAGTGTAAATGTGTTTAAAAATAGGCTAGACAAAGTACTGAATACTCTCATAGTTTAAGACTAAAACATAAGAAAACTCTGCAGGAGATCGCTTGCACGGTGTCTCTGTGAGCAAGCTAAATATAGAGCTATTTATATATTCTCCACTTTCCTGTAAAATTTCCTTGGCTACTTTTCCAGGGTCAAGGTATTTTCTTCAACCTTTTTCCGTACCTGCCTCTGGCAGGGAGGGAGCGGAGGGTGGGGAGAGAGCCTTCTACTTTTCTATCCAGTTTTCTACTACTGCTAGGATAGTTGAAAGAAAAATAAACTTTTACAAAATTTTCCCTGGCACCCGTTGCCATTGGTACCTCCTCGGTATGGGCCGCAAGACCTTTTGAGGTCTTCTTTTCCTTGTAACTCTCTCTCTCTCTCTCTCTCTGTACGGGTGGCAAGCCTCTGCAAGGGGAACCCTAAGGAGTTCTTCAGTTATGTTAATAGTAGAAAGCCCATTAGAAGCATGATAGATCCGTTAAAGGACCGAAGCAGCGTTCTGCGGACCTCCGACGCGGACATCGCTAATGTGCTTAATGAGTACTTTGCGGGAGTGTTCACCAGGGAGGACACCCGCGTCATCCCCGAGCCAGGCGTCAGGCACGAAGGTGCTCGCCTGGATAGTGTTCGATGTACCGCGACAGTCGTTGCCGATAGAATAGACAAACTGAGCACGTCTAAGGCTTCTGGGCCAGACCAGTTTCTCCCCAGAGTGTTGCGGGAGGTGCGCAACCAGGTGGCCCCCCCACCTGGCTACAGTCTTCAATAAATCGTTGGAGACGGGGCAGGTGTCTGGTGACTGGAGGGAAGCCAACGTGACCCCTATCTTTAAGAAAGGGGATCACGAAAGTCCAGGGAACTATCGTCCCATTAGTCTCACTTCAGTTGTAGGTAAATTATTATTAGAGGGGATAATAGGCTAATAGCGGATAGGATCGTTGACCATTTGGATTCGTACAAGCTGCTTGGGTACTCCCAACATGGGTTTACACGGCATAGGTCGTGTCTCACCAACTTGCACGAGTTTTTCCACGTCATGTTGAGTGAGTATGATAAGAGTAGGGCGATTGATATACTTTATCTCGACTTTCAGAAAGCCTTTGATAAGGTACCTCACTGCCGGCTAATGGCGAAAGTGCGCGCGCTGGGTATCGGTGGGGAAATAGGTAGGTGGATTGAAAACTGGCTGAAGAATAGGCGGCAGAGGGTTGTAATTAAAGGGGTTAGTTCGGGTTGGGCCTCGGTCACTAGTGGGGTTCCTCAGGGTTCCGTTTTGGGGCCACTGTTGTTTATTTTTTACATAAATGATATCGACGGTGGCATCGTCAGTCGGATCGCCAAATTCGCTGATGACACCAAGCTTGGGGCCAATGTTGGGACGCCGGAGGCGATCGAGTGACTGCGTGCGGACTTAGGTAGGATAGGAGAGTGGTCCGAAAAATGGCAAATGCCGTTTAACTTGGGTAAATGCAAAGTGATGCACATTCGCTACGCCAATCCCAAGTCGGACTACTCGATGTTGGGGAACAATATCGAGGTGACTGATTTGGAAAAGGACTTGGGTGTGCTAATCACCAGCGACCTTAAGTTTATCAAACAGTGCGTAGAGGTGGAAAAGAAAGCCCAGAAGCTGTTGGGTTATAATTATCAGGAGGCAATTTCAGTTTCGGAACAAGGAGATTGTGCTCTCTCTGTACAATTCCCTGGTTCGGCCGCACCTGGAGTATGCTGTGCAGTTCTGGTCGCCCACCCTCAGGAAAGATATTGAGAGGCTCGAGAGAGTGCAGGCGAGGGCCACAAAGTTAATCCCTTCCGTTAGGCATATGGGCTACAATCGACGGCTCCGCGCCCTGAACTTGTTTTCGCTGGAAACTCGGAGGCTGCGCGGTCAACTCATCGAGGTTTTCAAGCTCTTACGCGGGTTCAACGATGTCGATTTTAGAAGCATGTTTAGTTTAAATGATAATCCAACTCGCAACAATGGTTGGAAGTTGGATTTGAAACGGTTTACGACTAGTGTGTGTCGGAATTACTTTACCTATAAGATCTGTGACACGTGGAACAGTGTACCTTCAGAAGTTGTGAACAGTTCCTCTGTGGATCATTTCAAGAAAAGGTTAGACCAAATCTTGCACACTATTTGAGTGTGTAGAAAATTTTCCCTGGCACCCGTTGCCATTGGTACCTCCTCGGTATGGGCCGCAAGGCCTTTTGAGTATTTCTTTTCCTTGTAACTCCTTGTAACTCTCTCTCTCTCGTAACGAACTGTCTGTGATTTATTAACGGTCGCTGACCTTCCATCGAAGCCTGCAGGAAAGTCGAAGGCAGGCTGGCAATGTAGGTTGAGTTCTTCTTACTCATTAATCAATGTCTCCTTTGACCTCCTCCGATTCCTTCGGGGGGAAGTCCTCACAAAAGGAATCACAACGTCGTGGAAATGAGTTAAGGATACGTTTCTGTTCCTCCAATTAAAGTAACACGACGTTTCAGTGATCTTTATTGATTTCGCTTCGCTCTTTCAGTCTTCCCTATCCACGGATCACCTCATCAATGAAAAAGCGTTGCCGTTATCGTGTTTTATGCTTTCGTGAATCACGAAAAGACAGCCGAACCGGTTCGTGTGCACGGAAATACCACTGTCGTGGTCTTCGGTTTTGGTATTTTATTCATAAATAATGAGAAATAACCTTTTCGTTAGATCAACGAGGTTAAGCGACGTTCATTCTGTTCGGTAGTTGGATGGGTGACCGTCCTTCTTGTTGCGTTCGGATGACGCAGTGACCCGTAGTTATTAATAAGATTCCTCTGTCATATAACTCCGCCCCCCACCCCCACTCCCACGATGTTAGTTTAGATATTAATTATTGTTTAAAAAATAGGAAATAACGCTATAAAAAAATGCCCTAAAATACAATTATTAATTAATAATAAAAACAATTATCACTTATTAAATCCCATATATATATAACAGGGTGTCCCATAAGTGCGGTCTCATAGGAAATTTATTTTAAATTAAATTTCCAAAAATAATACATTACAACTAAAACAAATGTTCAAATTAATAATAACACGTAGAGTTACAGTCGTGAGGAAAAGGTCTCGGAGACCTTTTACTCACGAGTGTAACTCACTTCAATATTAGCCATTGCGTTATTCTACCTCCAACAAAATAAAGGTCCCAAAACAAGACATCAATTTGAACATTTGTGTCAGTTCTAATGTATTACTTTTGGAAATTTAAGTTAAAATAAATCTTCCTATGAGACCGGACTTATGGGACACCCTGTGTATATATGTTTTTATTTCATACAACTAGGAAAAGAAGTTTGTTTGTTGTTTACAGAAAAATAAGTGGGTTGGTAACTGAGATGGTTGGCAGAATAAAAACATTGATCCCACAATTGCGCACTTTTATACCACTCAAATGGTTTATTTACAAAACAGAGTGAGCAAAAGTATTCATACAGAAATGGTTTATTTACAAAATAGTGAGCAAAAGTATTCATACAGAAATGGTTTATTTACAAAATAGTGAGCAAAAGTATTCATACAGAAATGGTTTATTTACAAAACAGTGAGCAAAAGTATTCATACAGAAATTGTTTATTTACAAAATAGTGAGCAAAAGTATTCATACAGAAATGGTTTATTTACAAAATAGTGAGCAAAAGTATTCGTACAGAAATGGTTTATTTACAAAATAGTGAGCAAAAGTATTCGTACAGAAATGGTTTATTTACAAAACAGTGAGCAAAAGTATTCATACAGAAATGGTTCATTTACAAAATAGTGAGCAAAAGTATTCGTACAGAAATGGTTTATTTACAAAATAGACAGCAAAAGTATTCGTACAGATATAACATCTTTGCAAATTCACTAAAAAAAAAAAAAAAAAAAATTTAGGATTGATTTTATCTGCTTAAAACTTGTTCCTTAGTCCGCGAGAGAAGAAGAAAAATAAAAAATTGAGAAGAGCTTCAGACCGGCCACACACAGGATCGTCTCGCGACTCGTGACTGACGAGTTGGGTCGTGATGATTCGAGTCGCGTGTGATTTTCACATTGACAGAATGGGAGGCCCGCACACTGCGGCGACCGCGACGCGATTCTGGGGAATCTTGTGGGAATGTTCTTTCGTGGGAGTGTTTCAGTGCCGCTGAATCATTACGCGTAAGCCGTGAATGATGCGTAACTTTATTCCATAAGGGGACAATGATCCTAAACAAAAGAGTAAATCAACTTTGGAATATATATAAATAAGAAGAAATTTAAGCGACTTAAATGTCCACTTGAGTCAGTAATGTCGAGACTTGAATTTGATTGAACATTTATGGTTTGAATCGAGGAAACTATTTCATAATAGAAAATCAACATTCATCAGTCGATCGCGAGAATTTAGTAAGGAAAAAAATGGTCTAAAATTGATCGGGATAAATGTAAGAACCTCGTGGAACGTTATCCCAAACGTCTACGAGAGGTTATCGAGGGTAAAAAGGTGGACGCGCGGAATATTACCATTTTGTACGAAAACTTTTGCTCACCCGTTAATTTAGTTTAATACTTAGGATCTGTAAATTTTAGTTGATGCGCTCCAAAATTTCCTACGTCCATTAATTACAATAACGTTCAAGTATTTTTCAATATGATTTTTATTACTGGATCCTTTTATAACAGATTTATCGTGAAAATGGGGCGTTTGGCGAGTGTATGAAAACTTTTAAGCACCACTGTACGCATATTATTATTACGGCAGATACCTTTCAAATATTGCGCGCTATGATTCCTCATTTCACGAAGGTCGAGCTCGTTGCCCTTCTTCTTCTTCTTCTTCGACAGGGTGTATCATAAATCCGTTCTCATGGGTATTTTGCGTTGATAATATTTTGTATTTAGGTTTCAGATAATGGACGATACGGGGTGACTATACAGATCAAAAGAAGGTGTACAGTATTTTGATCTATGTTGCTGGAAGAAGCCGCCAGAGGGAGACATGTTACTTATTCCATGAACGCCACCTTCATATGTCATTGCCAAGTCGGCGAATCAAGGTGTCGTTCGTGGAATAAGTGACGTGTCTCCCTCTGGCGGCTTCTACCAACAACATGGAGCAAAACACTTTCCACCTTCTCTTGATCTGTATACTGTATAGTCACCCCGTATCGTCCATTATCTGAACTCTAAATACAAAATATTTTCAACACAAAATACCCGTGAGAACGGGGTTATGATACGCCTTGTATATATACCAGCAATTGGATGATCCCGGGTTCGATTCCTGGGAGGTGCCTCATTTTTCATTTGCTCGTTCTCCCTTCTCATCTTGTGCGGAACGCTCTTTTACACAAGCGTCGTTCTTTACATTGATTATAGTGTGTTATTTGCAGTTAAAATGTATATATATAGTGTGTTCATAAATGATCACCCTGATTAAAAAAAGATATAACTTTTAAATAAACACTCGTCTATTCAAACACAGTTTTAATCATAAGTAGATAAACATACAAAGTTTTGATACATAGTTAATGAACTTAATAAGCTTCCACATGTGCACCCCTAGTGGCACGTAAAATGTCTAAACGGTATTCACACTCACGCCACACATTTTCCAACATTTGTGGGTTAACTGTTGCAATTGCATCCGTAATGCGTTCTCGCAATGTCCTGATATCTGGAACAACTGTTGCATAAACCAAATCTTTAACATGTCCCCTGAGAAAGAAATCCAGCGGGGTAATGTCTGGTGATCTTGGGGGGCCATGGGATTGGCCCGTCCCTGCCAATCCATCGATTTGGAAATGTTGCGTCGAGAGATTCACGAACAACATGCGCCCAATGAGGGGGGTGCCCCATCTTGTTGGAAGATGACAGTTGGCTGCCTGTCCTGCAACTGGGGATGGCGTAATTGGTGAGCATATCCAGGTACACAGTTGCGGAAATAGTGTTCTCAGCGAAGAAGGACCAATTATCTGGTCATGCATTAGTCCACACCTGACATTGATCTTTTCATCCACGACTTAATTAACTTCACATCAGGTGGATTCTTTCCATACTTTGTTCTGAACCTTCGCTGAACACTGACAGGAGATTTTGTTTCTGCAAGCCACACAACACATTGTGCCTTCTCTGTCACAGACGCCATCTTAACTGAACAGCTACTACAGCGCTCCTAGCGGCGAATGCGGTAGACGAAACACACCAGCACAGAAACTCTATCCGTGTACGAGATCACCCGTAAAAAGAAAACGGATGTAAGATTCGTCATTAAAACATGAGAGCATACTGTTTTCAGGATAAACATTTATGGACAACCTGTGTATATATATATATATATATATATATATATATATATATATATATATATATATATATATATATATATATATATATATAAAACAGTGTCCCATAAGTGCGGTCTCATAGGAAAATTTATTTTAAATTAAATTTCCAAAAGTAATACATTAAAATTACAACAAATGTTCAAATTGATGTCTTGTTTTGGGACCCTTATTTTGTTGCAGGTAGAATAACACGCAATGGCTACTATGGAAGCGAGTTACACTCGTGAGGAAAAGGCGGAGTCCCTTATATATAAAGGTCTATTTCTTCTTATGTTTTTCTACTGCTCTTAGAATAGGTTAAAAATGAGCCAGTTTAATAACAGGAACCTCCTTCAGTGGACCGAAAGGTCTTTGAGGCTTCCTCTTCTCGTTGTAACACACACACACACACACACACACACACACACCACACACACACACACACACACACACACATTCATAAATAAGGCAGAGAAAATATTATTTATGAATATTTAAACGCAAGTAAAACAATTTTATATTGCAAGGTCACCTCATCAATAATTATTAATCCTTAGAAAATGACTATTATTATTATTATTATATACAGTACATATATACTGTATACAGTGTGTCCGTAAAGTCATGGTGGGATTTTAAATAGCTATATTATTGCAACGAAACATGATAATGAGATGAAACAATGCCAAATTGAAGAACAACTCTCAAAGTTGTATCTTGTAGTTAGTCTAGGCTAAGCTTAACCTTTATCTCGTAGTTAGTCTAGGCTGTCCACATGCCTATGTTGAACATGAGCGTAATAGCCCGAAAGTTAATGTGTGGTGAGCTCTAGCACGAGATCGAGTGATTGGCCCATTTTTCTTCGCGGAACCCACTGTGACGTCACACAACTACCTCGCTATGTTGGAAAATTTTGCAGTACCCCAATTTATTGACAATAATGTCATCTTTCAGCAAGATGGTGCTCCTCCGCACTATGCCAACGTTGTTCGAGAATTCCTTAATGAAAAATTTCCACAGAGATGGATAGGAAGAGGAGGATGGAAGCCATGGCCTCCACGCTCTCCGGACCTGACACCTTTGGACTTTTATTTGTGGGGTTACGTCAAGCAAAGCGTGTACAGTGTACCCATTAGGGATATTCATCACTTGCACGAGCGAATCACGGAAGCTATCGCATCCGTCACTCCTGATGTTCTTGGGCGTGTGTGGCTGGAATTGAATCACCGCCTAGATGTATGTCTGCAGGGCTACCAGAGGAGCCCATATCGATCTACGTTAAATAAAGTTATTCTTTTAGAGTTGTTCTTCGATTTGCCTTTTTTTCATCTCATTATCATGTTTCGTTGCAATAATATAGCTATTTAAAATCCCACCATGACTTTACGGACACACTGTATATAAGGGGCGACAAGCTTGACCTTCGTGAAATGAGGAATCATCGTGCGGAATATTTGAAAGGTTGAAAGGTATATATATATATATTATATATATACAGGGTGTCCCATAAGTCCGGCATCGTACGAAAAAAAAAAAAGAAGCAAAACAAAAGCTTTTATTTACAGAACGTGCTCCATATGTCCACCATTGTTTTCAATACACAAATTCAGACGTGATACCCAGTCAGCAAGCACACGGTGAATGATGTCAGGAGTAATGGTGTTACATGCCCCAATAATGCGCTGCCGCAAATGTTCAAGACTCCTAATTTTCTCTGCGTATACCAGCGCTTTCAAGTGGCCCCAGAGATAAAAATCTAGTGGCGTGAGATCCGGGCTTCTAGCTGGCCATTCCACAGGCCCTCGACGTCCTATCCAATGACCAGGGAATTGTTGGTACAGCCGTACAGGTATTCTCTTACTTGGGTGCTGTGATGTGCAGGAGCGCCGTCTTGCTGGAACCATGTTGGGAAATTTCCTTCTTCGTTCAAGACACTGGGAAATGCTTCTTCCTTGAGCGTACGTAGGTAGGTGCCTCCAGTGACATGTTCATCGAAAAAGAGGGGGCCTATGATGCGATCCTTCCAAATGCCACACCATACCATCACCCGAAATGCACCTTGTTCCTTTGAAGAGGTATACCAGTGAGGGTTGTTTTGAGACCAGTAGCGGGTGTTCTGTCGATTTACCTCACCATTTCCATAAAAACAGCCTCGTCACTGAACAGAATGGTGAGCGGGAAATTGGCATCCCGAGCATATTGTTCCGTAGCCCATTCACAAAATTCCATCCGCCGGTCGGGATCATCATCTTCGCTTAATTTCTGTAGGATCTGAAGTTTATATGGATGCCATTTGAGAGCCTGAAGAATGCGATGGATGCTACTTTTCGACACTCCTGTCTCGGCGGACAATCGCCGAAGAGACTTATTGGGACTTCTGTTAAAATGAGCCAGGATAGCAGTCGCTGTATCATCATCAGTGGACCGCCTTGAAGGTCCACTGCGTGGTTTATCTTCTATGGATCCTGTTTCCTTAATCTTTGCAACAAGTCTGCTAACACCAGTCTGTGTTATTGGCTCGCGGTCTGGATGCAGTCTGTTAAATTCGGCAGCGGCCTCTCTTTGACTCCGATTTCCTATGAGTAGAATTAGCTGGATTCGTTCTTCCTTGCTCACAGACATTATGGCCTGTAGAAATAGAAAAATATGAATTTCTCCTATGATGCCGGACTTATGGGACACCCTGTATATATATATATATATATATATATATATATATATATATATATATATATATATATACTGTATATATATATCCCGTCTATTGTTCATTTCCGTTAGCTATTCCATAGTCTTCGTCCTGTGTTCGCTCTGCTATCCACCTTTCTTTTGGTGGCCATGAGCGGTCATACTTTGAAAAAAAAATATATATATATATATATTATATAATATATAGATATATATATATATAGATATATATATATAATATATATATATATATATATTAGAAACCCAATAAATGTTCTATACACAAATATTCAAGGCCTCTACACGGACGATGCAGGCTGCAAATTACAATACTTACAGAATTTAGCTACCGAATCCAGCACAGATAGTATATGCCTAACGGAAACACACATAAATGCAAAAAAGACTGTGAAAACTATCGAGGATACTGAATTAGCATTGCTGGACTACAACATATACAGAGCAGATAGAGTGGCTAGACGAGGAGGAGGGTGTTGTATCTACGTGAAAAACGCATACACATGTGAAGTAAAGGTAAAGAAATCAAACAGCACAGTTGAAGTTATTATATTAGAAGTAAAAGAACTGACCCTAACCATTACGAACATCTACAGACCACCAAACACGACAAAAAGTGAATTCCAATTTGCTACAAATGAAATAGAAAACATATTAAAATTACTTGAAACTCCAGCAACAAATATTCTCATTTTCGGAGATTTTAATTTGCCATTCATATCATGGAAGAAAAATGACGAAGTTGAGAAGTTTCACGGCAACATTACTAAAGATGACAGAACCCAAGCAACAATGCTATTAGATATTATGGAACATTACGCCCTTACCCAGGAAATCGGTGAAGCCACGAGAAAGGAGAACGTTCTGGATTTAATCTGGACAAATAACAACGAGATAATAAATAAAAAAGTAACGCGCACAAAGTTTTCCGACCATAACCTCATCGATATACAATTGAAGTTAGCACCCAGAGGTCCGAAAACGCAGCCTAGAGAGGCAGATGGAATATTTGAAGGCTTAAAAATAAATTCAAAGAAAGTAAATTGGGAAAACGTAAATAAAGATTTAAAGGAGGTAAATTGGGCGTTGTACGTAAATTCCACCCACTAAATTCCACCCCCGAAAAATCCACCCAGCAAATTCCACCCATGGTAAATTCCACGCAAAGGGTTATCAAAAAAGTTTACAGTTTATTAAAGTTTACTAAAAAGTTTATGCAAAATAAAAAACTGTAAAATATATAGGTTGGGTCAACTGTACACCCTTGATGACTGGTTAGGTTTAGTTGTGATATTTTTGTTAAAACTAACGAAAATCACGCTAACTCAAAAACAAGTGATTTGCTACAGAAACGATGGTCAAACTCATTCGAATCACCTAAAAACACACCAGAAAAACACTGTCCAGTCACTATCAAAAATTGACCTTAGAAAATAACAGTTATAATTGTTAAAATTCTTAAATTTTTTGATGGAATTTACCATGGGTGGAGTTTCAGTTTACTATGGGTGGAATTTCATGGGTGGATTTTTCGGGGGTGGAATTTACTGGGTGGAATTTACTGGGTGGAATTTACATGGAACCAAATTGGGAATTGCCACTTCACGAGAAGACTCCACAAGAGATATTATGTATAATAGAGACTGAAACCAAACCTATAATACTGAAACATATTCCAGAGAGACAGAAAAGAAAACGTAGCAAGCTCGAGAGGAAAATCAGGACACTATTCAGGCAACGAAGACAAACCGTCAAACATCTCCACAGATGCAGAACTGATGCAAAGAGACTCAAACTAGAGAGGAAACTTGGCGAAATAGAAATGGACCTAAAGCAAACATTCATACATAAGACAAACGAGGAGGAAAACAAGGTAGCAGAAAACATAAAAATAACCCAAAATACTTCTACACGTTTGCGAAAAGGAAAATGCAGTGTAAGGAGAGTATTGGTCCGTTGATAGACGGGGAGGCCGAATGACCCGAAAGAAATAAGCGAACTGCTTAGGGAACAATTTAACTCTGTGTTTAGCACCCCTAATTCCGAGATGGAAGTGGAAAACACACGAATTTTTCGACATAGATACAAATCAACCAACAACAAATTCCGGCACAAACCTATTAATGGACTTCAAGTTTACGGAAGGAGATGTAATTACGGCCTTATCACAGATGCGAGACAATTCAGCGCCAGGGCCAGACACATGGAGTGCTGCGTTTCTGAAGAAATGCAAAGAGAGTATTGCCAAACCGCTATACTCACTATGGAGGAAATCACTCGACACAGGACAAATTCCACTCCCCTTAAAGAATGCGAACATTGCCCCCCCCCCCTATTTAAAGGTGGTAACAGAGCAATGCCCAAGAATTATCGTCCAGTGACTCTCACCTCACACTTTATAAAGTGTTTTGAACGTATAATTAGAGGCAAAACTACCCACTACCTACTTACGTATACAACCCAAATCAACATGGCTTCAGGGTTGGAAGATCATGCCTATCACAGCTACTAGACCACCAGGAGAAAATATTGGAAACATTGTGTCGAGGACAAAACATAGATATGGATATAGATATACGGACTTTCCTAAAGCCTTCGATAAATGTGACTATGGAATTATAGCACACAAACCTAAGAATATAGGAATTACTGGAAAGCTAGGAAGGTGGATATTTAATTTCTTGACGCAAAGAACACAAAGAGTGGTGGTAAACGGAGTTAAATCGGAAGTCTCGGAAGTCGTGAGCTCTGTCCCACAAGGGACAGTATTAGCTCCCTTGTTGTTCATAATAATGATTGCCGATATTGATGCAGATATTAAGAACAGTATTGTATCTTGCTTCGCAAATGACACAAAGATATGTAAGAAAATATTGAACGAAGGTGACATAAAATTACAAAATGACATTGAAACATTATTCCAGTGGGCAGAAGACAACAATATGAAGTTCAACGAAGAAAAATTCCAACTTCTAAGATATGGTAATAACAAGGAGCTACAAAAAAAAGGGTACAAAACTATGCAGGCCAAACAGATAACACCAAATCCACAAGTCAGGGATCTTGGAGTAATAATGTCGTCGGATGCAGAATTCAGAGAGCACTATAACATCAAAATTACAACGGCTAGAAAAATAATGGGAATCATCTGGAGGAGCTTCCGCAGCAGAAAAGCAAACATCATGCTCAAATTATGGAAGAGTCTAGTCCTACCAAAAATTGAGTATTGCTCAGTACTCACAAGCCCATACAGAAAACGAGACATTGCGAACATTGAAACTACACAAAGGACTTTTACGTCTAAGATAGAGGAAACGGAAGGTGAAGACTACTGGTCTCGACTACAATCCCTGAAGCTCTACTCTCTCAAAAGAAGGCGCGAGCGGTACACAATAATGTACATATGGAAAATACTTGAGGGCTCTGTCCCTAACCTTAGAAATGAAATAGAAACAAACTGGAATGAAAGAAGAGGCAGATTTTGTACAGTTCCAGCTGCGGTGGGATGGAAAATACCCTCAGAATACGAGGCCCAAAGCCTTTCAATGTCCTACCAAAAGAAGTGAGGAATCTCCAGCACACCGACCTGAATAACTTCAAGAACCAGCTGGACAGGTTCCTGTGCAAAGTCCCTGACCAACCATGCGTGGCTGGCTACGAGGTTAGGAGGAGATCAGACAGCAATTCCCTCCTTCACCAAATCCCGCAAATGAGGCAGGATGCTGCAGAGGGGTCGACTGCAGGTCGATCCTAAACCGTCGTTCAAACTCACCTAAAGTAACCTAAAGTAAGTATATATATATACACACACACACACACATAGTAAGTCCTCTTTATACAAACTCGATTTACGCGGATTCGCTTATACACGATCGACAAAATAGAGAACGTTATTCGGTATACGTGACCGTGATCCGCATTTACGCGATTTAACAAACGACCAATCAGCTGTCGGAACTATTTGCGCTCGCGTATATGTAAATATGTACAGGCGTTCTTCGGCGGATGAGGTTCCACTTCAAGCAGTCTTTGGAGCCATCTGTGGTGAGTACAGTATGTACAAAATTACATAATGTATTTTATATTCTACGTATTATTAATGTACGTGTGTATAATAAATATTACGTTCTATATAATTCTTGTATATAGAAATATAGTTTAATTTTTCAGCTGAACACACGCTTTCTCCCTATAATATATTATCTCTTTGGGAAAATGGGATTCCATTTACACCATTTCCATATAAACGGTGGTTTCGATGAACGTATATATCGCGTAAATAGAGGACTTACGTAATATATATATATATATATACAGGGCCGGATCTAGAAGTTGCGAGGCCCTAGGCAGATCTAGAAATTGCGAGGCCCTAGGCCTATATATATGAAAATATGGACTTAATTATCGGTACTATACCAGCAATATTAGAATCCCGCATAGACAGAACTATGTCCAGCACTTAAAAATTAAACCAAACCAAAATAATCACGCATGGAAATTGTATAAGAAATATAAATAAACCATACAAATAAGTATAAATTATAATATGAATCAAGATTTGTATCGAAAATATAAGACAATGATTTCTAAGATTTATATAATATTATAGGTAATGACTTTCCATAGTATACAAACGTTTTTCATATGTGATGTATAAGAGATGTTGACATTTCATTTTTTATAATAGTGAGCGATCGACTTATCAGGCTAAATATTAATGCTTTAATATTTGGTTCAGATGCCCCTTCAATATTACAGCAATGCTTTTCTACTTTTCTTCGAGCTAAACTCTTCAATTAATTGAGAATAATATTGATAACATAGCTAATGATTGCAATCTCGCTCGAGACATGGTGGAACGCAAATATGTTTTAATAAGTTTGAGACGCGAGAAACTTCTTTCAGCCGAAGCAACAGTAACTGGGATGGTTAATACTATTCGAAGTGCAACATAAACATTAAGATAAATCTCACTTAGTTGTTTTTGCACTATATAAACAAGGGCATTTCCGAGATCTGTTTTCTCAGGTATAAACCTGCAAAGTACTTTAAGTTCTTCATAGAGTTCTAAATCATTAATATCACTTGAACAGAACGCGCAAAACGGCTTGAGCGAGGCCCCCTTTGGCGTGAGGCCCTAGGCGATCGCCTAGTTCGCCAATAGCTAAATCCGGGCCTGTATATATATATATATATATATATATATATATATATATATATATATATATATATAGTGCTGGGATTAGCGGCGCTAACATTTTATTAGCGATACTATTAGCGTCGCTAATTTTCAAAAGTGTTAGTGAAACAGGTAGCGGCGCTAAGTTTTCAGAGAAAGTCAATCGCTAACCGCTAATTTTTTCAAAACCACTTGTATAAATTGAATAAAATTTATTCTTCCGTTGGTTTGTTTTCGCTATTAATATATACAAAAGGAATTCGACTCCGACATAAAGATGTTTTCATTTTCGTAGACTATAACATCACATTTTTGTACATTAGCAGTGTGTGTTAATATATGTAAGTAAATTACTGAAGGCAGAACATATACGAATTGGGGTGGTTTCACACAAAAATTAGCGTTAGCGGCGCTAACTTTAGGAGTGATAATGTTATAATGTTTCAGACCAACAAAAACCCTAGGATCCACTCATGGCTGGTCTACCTAACTGTGGTTGTAGTTATGTATTGCGCATGTCCTCCGTGGTGGCGAAGGGGACCTACAATTTTAAGTGGGTTCCGAACCACAAAAACCTTAATTTTACTACCTTCAACTATACCCAATCTATCAACATATGCGTCTAATCGATTTTTAAACATGTTTATAGACGTGCTACTAATTAGGCTACTTCTACGGGCAAACTCTTCCAGCTATTTACTATCCTATGCGTAAAAATGTTTATGGCAACTGGTCTCGAACCTTCTACTAGTCAGCTTACACCCGTTATTTCTAGTTCTACTATATTGTGATATTTCGCAAAAGCTATCTCTATTTACGTTATCGAACCCATTCATAGTTTTAAAAACCTGGATTAGATCACCCCTTAGCCTCCTAGTCTCGAGTGTAGTGAATTTTAACTCCTTAACCCTATCCTCGTACGACTTCGACCTAAGCGACGGAATCATCTTAGTTGCTCGTCTTTGAACTCTTTCGATTTTATCTATATCTTTGCGCATATGCGGATTCCAAAATTGGATCGCGTACTCCAAATGGGGTCTAACTAATGATTTATAAAGAGGAACAATAATATCGCGCGATTTCTACTCAAAATTCCGAGCTATAAAACCTAGCACCTTGTTCGCCTTATTGACCGCTGCTGTACTTTGTTTCGCCACTCTTAGATCACCAGTGACGATAACTCCTAAATTTTTTTCCTGATCTACGCTTGCCAACTCCTTCCCTGACATACTATACGCAAAATTACGTTACGCGAACCTATATGTAAAATTTTTCACTTATCGACGTTAAATCTCATTTGCCATTTGACTGACCAATCAACGATTTTGTTCAGATCTTCCTGGATTTTACCTCTATCTTCATCATCAATTGCCCTATCACCCAACTTCGTGTCATCCGCAAACTTTGAAACTGTACTGACTAGTCCGACATCTAAATCGTTAATATATATATAAGAAAAAGCAAGGGGCCCAATACAGAACCCTGAGGAACGCCGCTCGCTACATTAGCCAAAGACGACTCCACTCCATCAACGACCACCCTCTGTTTCCTCCCTCGCAACCACTCTTCTATCCAATTTATTACTACACCCCTAATTCCGTGAGTCTTAGTTTTTTCAATGAGTCTTTTGTGCGGTACGGTGTCAAACGCTTTTTGAAAACCTAAATACACTACATCTACCGCCCGTTGACTATCGTAAACTTCAACCACGCTTTGAAAAAATTCTAAAAGATTAGTTAAGCAAGATTTGTTTCGCCTAAAACCATGCTGCGTATTTCTAAGCAAGTTATGCAATTCTAAGTGTTCGACAATACGATCCCTAATTATTGATTCCAGTAGCTTACCTACAACAGACGTTAAACTGATTGGCCTATAATTTCCCGCCGCACTTTTATCGCCTTTCTTAAAAATAGGTGTTACATTTGCTAACTTGAAATTATCTGGTACACACCCCTCAGAAATAGACTCATTAAAAATCTTTGTTAGCGGCACAACGATGCTTTCTTTTAATTCTTTTAGTTGTATGGGATATATGGAATCCGGCCCCGGTGATTTACATATTTTCATTTTATCAATATAGCGCATTACCTCCCTTTCACTCACAACAATGTTATCTAAAGTATTACCTTTATGAAAAGGTATTATGTCTATGACCGTATGGATATTCGTTATATCTTCTATTGTAAAATCTGACTTAAAAAATTCGTTTAGCAGAGTAGCCATTTGCTTGTTTTCAGAAACTAGCTCTCCGTCAGAATTTTTCAACGGCCCCAAGACACCCTTTACTGGATTCCTATACTGACGTATTGAAAGAATCGCTTGGGGTTTTCTTTGCCGTCACGAGCTATGGATATTTCCAAGTCACGCTTGGACTTTTTTATTACGCTTTTCGCTTCACGCCTTAGAGATATGTCCTTGTTTCGTAACCACAAATTGTCTTTATCGCAATTATGTAGCCTATAAGCCCTATTTCTACTCTTTATAATATCCCCTACTCTAGAAGTAAACCACAAGGGCTTGTTATTTACTTTCTCACGCTTAATCTTGTACGGTACACATTCTTCATTTATAGTCCCAAATACTGTTTCAAACGATTCCCACATTATTTTTGCGTTGGAGTTCCCCATTACGTTTTCCCAATTGACGTGTGACAATTCATTTCAAAATTTACAAAAGTCTGCGTGCTGGAAGTTAGGAATTTTAGTCGAGTTAGCTGGTTTCCAGTGACTTACTGAGAGAACAAACTCTACCATATTGTGATCATTATTGCTTAACGGTTCTATTACTTGAAGATCAGTGATAAGCCTATCGTCCGTAGTTATTATTAAATCTAAAATACTGTCCAACCTCGTAGGTTCCCCAACCTTTTGAATAAGAAAGCTATCTTCGAGAAAATTAACTAAACGATTACCTTCCGCGTCTCCCTGCATTGTATCGTAATCCACGTTGGCGCAATTAAAGTCACCCATGACTAAGGCCTGCTCACTACCTATTATTCTCTAAGTTCACGATATAACGCTTCGTCCGTATCAGCTGTTTGATTAGGGGGCCTATATATAACGGCAACAGCACTATATATATATATATATATATATATATATATATATATATATATATATGATGAAATAACCACGAAGGAAAAAGGAAACACAGAATGGTGCTAAAGCGCTTTCGTTTAATGACATCCTCAGGAATACCCTGAGGATGTCATTAGACAAAAGAGCTTGAGCACCATTGTTTTTCCTTTTTCCTTCGTGGTTATTTTCATCATAAATATTAGTCACGTGTTAGTTTATTATTTATTTATTATATATACACTTGCGTTCAAAATTATGGAAACACTTTTTAAAATGATAGATAGATAGATAGATAGCATAACCTTTATTAATAATAATAAAATAAATATTTTTTTTTTCAATTTACAATGACATGAATAATTGTGAAGCTCGACTATTTATTTAATTTAATTTGGCCCTTAAGCTTTAGGCTTTACTGGGCTCTTATTAAAAATAAGCATCTAGTTGTTATGAATTAATAATAATAAATAAATAAATAAGTAAATAAGTATTATTAATAGTTAAAACATGTATTACAATATTAAACAATATTAATGGACAACATTAAACAATATTAGTGGACATTAATCCTAGATTTTTGTTAGTATGCCATTATTAATCGGGATTTCAACTTGGTTTTAAACAAATTTACATTCGCAATATTTTTTTATATGGGCATGCAAGTCATTCCATAGTTTCAATCCAATGAAAATGGGTAGTTTTTGAGATGAAGACAATCTAAATTGAGGTATAACGAGCTTTGATCTATTTCTGGTCTGATACGAGTGGATTTCTTGATGAGTTACAAAATATCTATTTACCCATTGCAAATTAATGATTTTGTTCTTACACTCGTAAATAAAAATAAAATGTGCGTTTGGTTATATCGTTGAGCTTTAGTAGGTTTAGCTCTTTAAATAATCCACTAGAGTGATCAAAGAAATCAGCATCAGATAATAACCTTATTGCTCGTTTTTGGATGACAAAGATACCATTTAATGCGTTGTTAGCGGAGTTTTCCCAAACAAGGGTGCAGTATGTTATACAGGGTATCTCAAAAGTCTATCTATTTTGAAAAATAATGGGAATTACGAAAAACTGGTTTAAGACATGAAAAATATATTTATTTCAAAGTAAGTGCCACAAAATTAGTGCTATTTATTTATCTGTCTCCACATGGCGACCATCAGTCTCTACAGAGCTCAAAGCGATAAGTTGTTTCCCGGAACACACTTTCCAGCATTTGAGGTGTTATTTTCTGAACTGCATCGGTAATACGATTTCGAAGTTCGGCCACATCACTAATTCTTCTACCAGTGTACACCTTAGACTTAATGAAACCCCAGGCGAAAAAATCTAATGGTGTTAAATCGGGTGAACGTGCTGCCCATGGTTGTGTTCCTCCACGACCAATCCAGCGACCGGGGAAGCGGTCAAGATAATCACGTACAATTATTGCATAATGGCACGGTGCTCCATCCTGCTGAAAAACTACTGTGTCAAGAATGCCATCTGTAAGAAGTTGAGGTTCGAGGAATTGTTCAAGCATGTCAAGATGATAAACCAATTAACTTTTTTTAAATACACAAATTTGCACCAGAAGTACATATCTTTATGCCAGCATAGCATTTTTAAAAAAAACATCTAATGTCACCGAAATAGATAGTGACTTTTGAGACACCCTGTATAAGGAAGAACAAGAGTATGATAAAGAGTCAATAAAACTCGTTTATGGACTACATTTCTAAGTTTAAACATTATAGCAACGCTCCTTGAAATCTTTTTCGCGATATAATTTACATGATCACCCCATCGCAAATTCTTATCTAGTATTACACCAAGAAATTTTATTACGGTACACTCCTTTATGGCGATTTCATTAACATTAACTTCATCAAGATATACATTTCTTTTATTAGTAAAAATCATGAAATTTGTTTTACTGGTATTTAGGAAGAGTTTATTGGTGGTCAACCATTTCATTACACTGATGAATTCTGAATGAAATATATTCTTAGCTGTATTAACATCTTTGCAAGAAAAAGAGACAGTTGTATCATCCGCAAACGTTATTTATGTAATACTAATAAAATTCTTTTAATTGTTTTTATACGTTACAGGAAGTAAAATGATATGTCTGTCCAATTAAGGAGCTTTCAAAATGTGGTGTTTTGTTACATGAAGACTTACGAGCAACTAACCAATACTGAAAGAAATTGTATTTAATGGTGACGTCACGTTTTGATTAAAATAATTGTTTATGTTCACGGAAATATTGATATTATTGGTTAGAATGTTTTTCTCTTATTTGTATTTATACATTTTATCCCATTTTCCTTCAAAAATGTAATAGGACTCGTGAAACCTGCGCCTGAACATTGTTTGGTAACATTGTGCTCTTCTCTTACGGATATCTCTGTATAATGGTTCTTGCAAAGGAAATATCATACGAAAATAGACTCAAGATTAATTAATACCTTCTTGATGAAGAACTACAGAGACAAATAGCCAATAAAGTGGGAGTTTCATTCTCGACGGTGAGCAAAACCCTCTCTCGTCATTCGCAAAATGGGTGTGTAATGAACAAAGTAAGCCGACGCCGAAAAAGGAAGACCTCGGAAAAAGAAGACAAATACATGATTTTATTGAGCAAATGCAACAGAAAGAATATTAGTGTTCGAATAGCTGCTGAAATTAATGCATCACGCAATAGCAGCACTTCTACTTCAACATCGAAGAGACGTTTGAGGGAAGTTAGTTTAATGGGCCGAGTTGTTACCAGAAAGCCGCTTTTGCGACGAAGAAATAGAGCCAAACGTTTGAATTTGGCATAAAATCACAAAAAATGGTCGCTCCAAGACTGACAAAAGCGGCTTTCCAGTAGCAACCCGACCCATTAAACCAACCTCCCTCTGACATCTGTTCGCTGTTGAAGTAGAAACGCTGCCGTTGCGTGATGCATTCACTTCAGCAGCTATTCGAACGCTAATCTTTCTGTTGCATTGACTCGTACTGTTGAAGTGTTTCCAAAA
The DNA here is from genome assembly GCA_023014485.1 of Bathynomus jamesi. Taxonomy (NCBI): domain Eukaryota; kingdom Metazoa; phylum Arthropoda; class Malacostraca; order Isopoda; family Cirolanidae; genus Bathynomus; species Bathynomus jamesi. The sequence continues at coordinate 524,093 of JAJOZX010000845.1, read as the reverse complement.
TGGATTTACAAAAAAGAAAATGAGAAAAACACGTATTTTGTCAGCTCACCGTGTACCCCTGAAAATATGTAACCCCCTAGGGGGGAACACGTATCCCAGGTTGAAAACCCCCGATTTAGATAGTAAACAACTAACTTCCTCGCGACTAGTTTAGTATCAGTGGCGTAAATTTAACTATTAGCTTAACTAGTATACAAATAGTCACAGAACGAATAGAAAATAGTAGCTTAATAGTTAGGTCTAACTATTCCCCCCTATCTCCCCCATCGTAGAGGAGATTGGGAGAGGGGGTTGCCATACTTTTTTTTTAACCTAGAGTCAAAGGTGTTATATGCCCCCCCAAAGGGGTTCTATATATATAAAATAATTGAATAAGTGATCGTCCTCTGCGTCCAGATGACGTAGCGACCCATGGCTCGAATTCTCCGTAAAGCTGTAAGTCCCCTTCGTCATATGAAGTTAACTCCAGCCATAAAAAAGGTCACTGACAATATATTTTGGCAATGGTATGTCCAATAATTGAAGTTACAAGAAAAAATAACTGGAAAGTACTAAACTCGAGAAGACACCTTTTTTTTTTTTTTTGCAAAATGGCGTCCAGAAACATTTCATTTGAATTTTTGGCATCATGAAACTTCAAATCTTGGCTTTATCAATAAATTAAAGTTGGGTATAGTTAGGATATATTATGCCCGGTTAGATTACACTACAATAGGTTAGGTCAGATTAAGTTATTATATAAACATGACTTTTCGTGATCTTTGTTTGGAAAACCGCTGCCACCAAAATATTTTTTTTTCCGTTCTCTCTCTCTCTCTCTCTCTCTCTCAGAAATTTCTTTGTCTTCATAAACTCTGAATTTCAAATGCATCATAAAACTAATTAACATCCACTTAACATCCATTAAATCCAAAATTCATCTTTTCATGATAATTTCCACTCAGAAGAATCTTTCTCGCCTTTAACCTCTCAAGAACGTGACCTTTCAAAATACTGTAAAAACGCGCCCAAATTTCTTCAAATTCCGTACGTTAAACGTACCGTTCTTACCGTTGTAAAACACATTGTTAAAAACCATTAGGACCTTTTACGAGGGAATCGCGTTGTCATCCGAAACTAAATCCTCATTAGGTCACACACGCAACGAGATGTTGTTCTTAAACAGTTCACGCGTGAACGAAGTCAACGCCATTGATGTTGCACTCTGATGAAAGATAAGGTCGTGGGACTGGAACTGGCGGGTCGTGAGTTACCCGGGTATAGGCCTTATGTCCTTCTCGGTGAGCAACCGGTTTCTCCCAATCAGCATAGGTTTTCCAAGGAATTTACGAAGGGTCCGGGGCTAAGGAGATCCCCCATCCCCTACGATGTTGGGAGGTGCTCTTTTCGGTCACGTGATTGACCCAGTGCACTGCGTCCATTAGCTGATCATTCCATTTCTAGGGCTAGGAGTGAGTCGAGTCGTCGAGGAATCTTCTCCTCCCATGCCATAAGCCTATTGATAGATGTACTGGGTTCCCGGAGTCAAGGGGACCCGATAGGTCGTCTTTCGGGGTACGACAACACGTGAAAACCGTCCCTTGCACCACGTCGGTTAGCCTATGATTCCGTGTATTTGTAAGGCACGGATGAGGGGGAAATCTCAGATTAAAACTTCTCCCCCACAGCCACAGGCCTAATGGATAGGCCTCGTATTGGTTCCCGGAGTCAAGGGATCGCCGATGAGTCTAAGCGTGTACCGGGAACAACCTGGAGAATTTTGCGAATGGAGCTAGAGGCCGCGCAAAGTAGCCTCTGTAGCCGTTCAGCTACTTCTCGGTCCACGTCTCACGGGTACCTATCGAAGTTTGACCGTGGCTGAAAGGACCTATGAAATGGTAGAATGATTTCTTTTTGGTCAGGTGATTGACGACTGCACTGCGGCGATTAGCCGATGATTCCATTTATAGGGCTTGAGTAGGGGGGAATCTTCTTCCCCCCAGGGCCATAAGCCTATGGATAGGCTGTATTGGGTTCCCGGAGTCAAGGGGACCCGATAAGTCTTTCGGGCGGTACGACAACACGCGAAAACCGTACCTTGCACCACGTCGGTTAGCCTATGATTCCATGAATTTGTAAGGCTAGGAGGAAGCGGGGGGACATCTTATCTAATCTTCTCCCCCCAGAGCCATAGGCCTAATGGATAGGCCTCGTATTGGGTTCCCGGAGTCAAGGGATCGCCGATGAGTCTAAGCGTGTACCGGGGAAAACCTGGAGAATTTTGAGGATGGAGCTAGAAGCGCGCATCGTAGCCTCTGTAGCCGTTCAATTAATTCTCGGTCCACGTCCCCCGGGTACCTATCGAAGTTTGACCGTGGCCGAAAGCACCTATGAAAAGGTAGGGCCGGGGTGATCCTAGCCCGGCAGCAGACCCCTCTATAAAACCCTTCGTTGACTTATAAGTAGCGCGTCATAGGGCCTATGTCTTGGGCCAAAATTTTCCATCAATCGCGCGCCCAATGCCTCGGCTCGTCGGAGCAACTGTCTCCCCGGTGCCTATGGCGACCCATAGGGCTAGCGATCAGCAATAAGTGAAGATGGAAGGTCGCAGATTGGGCTCTAAAGGCGCCCAAATCTTGTGAGTTTCAACAGGCAGGTAACATCATGCTAAGGGGTGAGAACGTGAGTTTTAGTCCCTACCCTCTCACGGAATCTACTCGTTGAATTAATTCCCGTAGCAATGTGATGTAGGATGCTGCCTATTCGAAACACTCACAACTTACCCAATGGGTGTTGTAGACCGTCTAAGGTCTAATAACAGACATCCTTTGGCAATGCGAATCTAATATAAGATCACGTGATTCCTAATAAAAAGACTTTCGCGCTTGCATGTTAAGTCAACCAAATATTATATATATACAGTATATACTGTATATGGGTTGTAATTTGGTTGATTTAGCATGCAAGTGAGTCTTTTTTTTTGGGGAATCACGATCTTAGATTCGCATTCCCAAAGGATGTCTACTAGTAGTAGAAACAGTAGGGGTTTTCCTTTTCTAGGGGTGGTGAATGCTTTTTTTTTAATTAATAGTATTTTGTCACTAATGTACATAAGAAAATGACTACCATTTTATCATTATTGTATAATAATGCTCTCTCTCTCTCTCTCTCTCTGGCACAATGAACAAGTACGTACCCTGGGTGGCCTAGTGGTTAAGACGCTGGGCTGCTGGTGGGGCATGGTTCGGATTCCACGTTAAACTGTAGGTCTAATGTGGAGTGAAAAGCTTGACCTTCGTCAGAATGAACGATTCGGGCAGAAGTTAACCAAAGGTGTATATATATATATACACACACATATAATATATATCGACGCTATATATATATATATATATATATATAATATATTTACCTTTGGTAACCTTTGGTTAGCTTCTGCCCGAATTGTTCATTCTGACGAAGGTCAAGCTTTTCACTCCACCTTAGACCTACAGTTTAACGTGGAATCCGAACCACGCCCCACCAGCAGCCCAGCGTCTTAACCACTTGGCCACACAGGGTACCCATTTATCTACCAACCACTTTCTTTATTGTGTGGAAGGATGAACAGCTGGGTTTTGCTGCGCGCCGGCTGCCGTCACCGGGTCTCGAACCCGGGCCGATGGATTCGTTGTCAGCGACGCTAACCACTACACCACCGAGGCGATATATATTATATATATATATATATATATATATATATATATATATATGATGAATAAAACCACGAAGGAAAGGAAACACAGAATGGTGCTCAAGCGCTTTCGTCTAATGACATCCTCAGTGTTCCTGAGGATGTCATTAGACGAAAGCGCTTGAGCACCATCTGTGTTTCCTTTCCTTCGTGGTTTTATTCCATAAATATTTTTCACGTGTTACTTTCGTGAAATAATTTTCATATATATATATATATATATATATAATATATATATATATATATATATATATATACAGTATATATATTGTAAATTTCTAATATTTATGTATCTCTTCATCACCATTTCTCATGATTGGTTGCAAAAACAAAGTATCACAACCAATCAGAGCAAAGAACTTAAAACTCCTGATCGCTGATTGGTAGGAATATATACTTCGGCGCCAATTCTTTGTCTTTCAGTATTTCGACCCCCAAAACACCAGCGTGTTTATCATCCTATAAATGTAATTTTTATTATGAGGGTACGCAAACTAGCACTCTAGTCTCTGTGTGTGCGGTCCCACACTGGGCTTTTAGGTTTAATTTTTTAATGTGTTTAATTATAATGAATTAGTTTCATAAATAAATAAAAATTTCAATTAAAACAACCCCATTTATTTATACATATTAAAATTAATTAAAAAGTAGGATAATAAGTTAATTTAAATTATTTAACACGTTGATGATGTCACTGGAATGTTAAAATTATCCTTTAATTAAAAATTACATTTCTCTGTAATGATATATATATATATATATATATATTATATATATACAGGGTGGGCGGAAAGTAGCTCCCTAATTTAAATTACATATAAATTATGTATAAATTGTGATTATATTGTTATATGTTATGGTGTGTTCTCTAAAGTGGTACAATTGTAACGGTAATCTTTTTTTCTCAAGTTTCTCTTTGTGTTCTCTAAAGTGGTACAATTGTAACGTTCATTTTTTTTTTTTCATTTCAGATTGAAGGGTAACATGGCTGAGCGTTTAAACACTGCAGGAGCGTGCCCAGTTGGCGGCACGGTACGAAGTTTGGCAATCTGTCGTTCGAGTTCAAAGATGGTGGCGGGCCATTCACGGACCACGTGCCCAAGTGGACCCGAAAACAATCAAGAACTGCCACTCGAAGCTCATGACCACGGGTCTGTGGCAGATGTTCGAAGATGTGGTCGCCCTTCGACATCCAGGGCCCAGGAGACGGTGCAGCAGTTCAGGAAATGTTCGCACGGAGTCACGAAGTCAACTCGCCAGGCAGCTCGGGAAAGTGGACTCTCCCGCTACTCAGTGCGAACTGTGCTGAAGAAGGAGCTGAACTGGCGTGCGTGGAAGCCGCATTACTGCCAATCTCTCTCGGACGAGGACTGCGACATTCGCATGGAGTTCGGGGAAAATCATGCTGGCTTGACATGAAGACTGGCCCCATCTCTTCCGCAACATCCTCTGGAGCGACGAGGCGGTGTTCAACGTCGGAGGCTTTGTCAACCGCCACAATTGCCACTACTGGGCAGGAGAGGATCCCATGGTTACGCTGAAAACGGCAGAATCGGTTCAGTGTAACGGGTGTGGTGTGGTATGACCTCAGATCAGGTTGTGGCCCGTTCCTTCTGCGCAACCATGAATGCTGAGCGGTACCTTGCTATGTTGCGAAACGAGGTCTGGCCGGTTGTCAGCACATGGGAGAACATCGACGATCTGATATTTATGCAAGATGGCGCCCCTCCGCACTTCGCTCTTGTTGTCCGTGAGTGGCTGGATGCCCACTTCCCTGGGCGTTGGATGGGTCGTCGTGGTCCACATCAATGGCCAGCCAGGAGCCCCGACTTGACACCGTGCGACTTCTTTCTTTGGGGGTGGGTAAAGGAAGAAGTCTACCGCACCAAACCGAGGACATTGGAAGAACTGGAGGACCGAATTTGGGAAGTCATGTCCTCCATCCCGCCGGAGTTCCTGCTAAAGTCAGTGGACGCCATTCCTGGGCGGCTCCAGAAGCTGGTGGAAAGAGTTGGAGCCCACATTGAATTTTAGAGAAAACCTACCATGTATGCCTACCTTTTCATATTATTTCTTCTGAAATAAATGGATAATATACGTATTTTTTTACCAATCCAAAATAGGGAGCTACTTTCCGCCCACCCATATATATATATATACATATATATATATATATATATTAGTCCCTCTGTAATCGTCGTTAATCGTTTCCATGAACAGACGATGATTAAGGAAACGACGAATAACGAGTCATTGAAATACGTGTAATAATGACAATTCGTTCCAGACCATCTGCTGTACTGTACTTACCAAATCATGAAGTGGTTGGCTACGTATGGGGGGGGTGGTGGGGCTCGTTGATCGAGTTTTATTGCTCGGTTGGTGAATCACCCTACATCAGTAGATCAGAGAGATCTACCGCCGTTGATGTTGATGGATGGGGAGACTTCGGTGGATCTGATTTTCTTTTGGGGAAATAATCGAGAGTTGGTTGTCTTGTAGCTTCCTTTTTCTCCGCTAAGATTTCCTAATAGCGACGAAAGGCTTGATTGGTTTCTCGAATGACTTTGAAGGATTTTTCCGCATTGGGGTCATTTTCTAAAACATGCTTCATCTTCTCCCATTGCCAGAAGAAATCCTTCAGAGTTCCCGTTGTCAATGTCTTGACAATCTCTTCTTCCTCTTCATTTGACTCCTCTGATACCCTTTGCTCTTCAAGCTGCGACAGTTCTTCAGTGTTGAGTTCTTCACTATGAGATTCTAAGAGCTCTTCGACATCGTCCGTGAAAGTGCGCGACATCCGTTTCCACTGAGCGTTCAACAAAGACTGATGTCCCGCGGGCAGACGACGATTAATAGAGGGAGGACGATTAACGAAATAATGGTGTTAAACAGGGAACGACGATAGATCGACACAACGATAGTAGATGGCGACGATTATAGAGGGACTAGTGTGTGTGTGTGTGTGTGTGTGTGTGTGTGTGTCAGTCAAAAGTCTGGAAACATAGAAACTATGCTTTTCAATGCAAATATATCATGTATATTTGCATTGAAAAGCATAGTGCCTATGTTTCGAGACTTTTGCTCACCTGTATATATATATAATATATATATATCCTACACTAAGCCTGGCCTAGAGGCGGGACCACCAACTTGACCTTCGTGTGAAGAGAGACCAACACACGGAACATCAACGAGGTATATACTGTATATGTTACAGTAAGATTGTGAAACTAGTAATTTCAGGAAATCCCTGAAATTTTCAGTAACTTCGCGTAATTTACACCATGATAAAAAATTGACAAAAAGTGGCTAATGACATAACCCAATGACTTAACCTTAGGTTAGGTGAGGTTATTATGCACTTTTTGTCAATTTTGTATCACGGTATTAATTACGCGAAGTTACTGAAAATTTCAGGGATTTCATGAAATCATTATTTTAACAATCTTACTGTAATATATATATATATATATATATATATATATATATATATATATATATATATATATACAGGGTGTCCCATAAGTCCGGCATCATAGGAAAATAATAAAAAAAGGCAAAACAAAAGCTTTTATTTACAGAACGTGCTCAATATGTCCACATTGTTTTCAATACACAAATTCAGACGTGATACCCAGTCAGCAAGCACACGGTGAATGATGTCAGGAGTAATGGTGTTACATGCCCCAATAATGCGCTGCCGCAAATGTTCAACACTTCTAATTTTCTCTGCGTATACCAGCGCTTTCAAGTGTCCCCAGAGATAAAAATCTAGTGGCGTGAGATCCGGGCTTCTAGCTGGCCATTCCACAGGCTCTCGACGTCCTATCCAATGACCAGGGAATTGTTGGTACGGGTATTCCCTTACTTGGGTGCTGTAATGTGCAGGAGCGCCGTCTTGCTGGAACCATGTTGGGAAATTTCCTTCTTCGTTCAAGACACTGGGAAATGCTTCTTCCTTGAGCATATGTAGGTAGGTAGGTGCCTCCAGTGACATGTTCATCAAAAAAGAGGGGGGCCTATGATGCGATCCTTCCAAATGCCACACCATAACATCACCCGAGATGCACCTTGTTCCTTTGAAGAGGTATACCAGTGAGGGTTGTTTTGAGACCAGTAGCGGGTGTTCTGTCGATTTACCTCACCATTTCCATAAAAAACAGCCTCGTCACTGAACAGAATGGTGGACGGGAAATTGGAATCCCGCGAGCATAAATTATGGTTTGTAGAAATAGGAAAATATGAATTTCTCCTATGATGCCGGATTTATGGGACACCCTGTATATATATATATATGTTAACCCCTCCGTCTATGGCCCTGGGGTGGTTCGGAGTCGACGGGGGTTCTGGTTAGGAGGCAGCAACGGATATTTCTTCTATAACATTCTAATTCTTTTCTCTCGCTATAGGGTCGACCGTTATTAATTCTTCTCTTTCTGTAATACTCTGATACTTTCTCTGAGACTAAAATTATCGACTTTTCTTTTATAACTTATCGACTTTACTGACTAAGTTCTTCTGAAGATAGCCCAACTCGACGGGGGAAAATAAAAAGTTTCTCTTACTGTATTTACTTCTAAAAAATGTACAGGTAGTGCTCTGAATTTACAGGGGTAGAGGTTCGAACTCTTTCGACCATGGCTCAGGCCGGAATCTAAAAAAAATTAAGGAGGCAAGGGGCCTCTGCCCCCTCCTCGCAGCGAGGCTGCTAACAAGGGAGTCTCGTAGTAGTGACCAAAGAAAGAGTCCCGTAATGAAGTGACATTATTTTACAATTACTTGATTTATGTTATCTAAATATTGGGGGAATGCAGTTGAAGGTTAAGTTTCCCCCCTTTTAAACACATGATCAAATGAAAGATTCCAAAAAAAAAAAATAAAAAAATAAAAAAAATAATTTGTATTTTTGGCCGAGTCTACATTTCTGAAGGCGATATAATTTCATAGTAGTACATAAGTACAATTTGAGTACATGACTGAGTACGTATTAATTTTTGGTTCATTACAATTACGATTACAATTACCAATTAATTCATATTCACTTATTATTGTTTAATTACACTTCCATTTAAAGTACATTACAAGTTATTATCATTAATTACAGTTTCATTAAAGCACATTACTACATTATATATTAAATTATGATCGTTTAATTAAAGTAGTTTCATTAAAGTACATTACGTCGTTTACAATTCTTACAGTGTTTTTATATTTATATATGGTTATTATATATGGTTATAATATATGGTTATTAGTACAACACAAGTACATGGGACATGACACCAGAGCTGGGCATTTGCGGCATATTTTGCGGTACTGCGGTACTTGCGGTACCACCGCACTACCACCCCGGGCCCCCATAACGCAGTACCGCAAAGGATCGCTGAAAGTACCGCAGTACCGCTACCGCATTCAAATTTCCGCGTACCGGTTTGGTACCGGTTTGGTAGTGCAGCAGTACCGCAATACCGCAATATGCCGCAAGTGCCCAGCTCTGCATGACACACATGATATAACATAACGCATGATAATGTTATAAATTCGAATCAGAGCGAAAGGAGATATTTATCTTAGAAGCGTTCGATTTTGCTGTAATTAGCGAATTCGATCACTTACCTAAGCATTTTCGAGTTCATTGCGGGAGGTGATATAATAAAAAATAAAAATAAAAAATAATACGAGAACGTATTTGTGCGTTTTCGAACGAATGCATAAAGTTTTGCGTTTCATAGACTGACACGAGTAAAAATGAATATTTAATAAAATTGACATAGGATAATGGTCAAGATAAGATATGGACGTATAGATGAATATGGTTGAATAATATTATTTATACTACATAACACCACAACATTATTATTAAAGAATTTACCATACATTGCATACTAGAGATATGATGAAGGGAAATTAATGACGGGAAAATGTGACGTCATAGTTATTGAATTTGTACGTATAGTACAAATCATTATTAGGAAGATTTACAAGAACGAATTAGAGACAAAGAGTAGGTATTAATGACTAAGAAGTACAACTACGGGTTCCAATCCTGTTATATGCAATGTGTATGCATAATCTAGGGTCGAGGGTGAGATGCAAGACAATCATAATTAATTATAATAACTTCTATAACAAATGGAAAATGGATACGACTAAACCAAAGAAATGGTAGATCGTAGGGTTGTGACACAAACAAAAAGAGGAAGCTACAAGTAAAATTATTATCCAAACTCGCGTTAAGCGATTTTGGTTCTTATGTAAAAATGAATACTGATTACACTGCCCAACAAAAAAAACATTTTTTGCTGGTGATTTAATTCTGAGACCTGTTTCTGGATAATATTGATGTGCTGATTTCAAAAATCACCTTAGATTTTGTCCATCACATCAGGTTTTCGTGCAATGTGCAATGCAATATGCCTATTTTGGGTGATCCATGAAGGGCACTTATCAAAATTGATGATTTTTGAGACCTGTTAACAGCTGTTTTGCTGTTAAAATTTTATCTGTGGAATAAGCAAATCTGTGCATTAAATCTAAAGGTCATGTACAACATATTAAAATCTTGGGTATCTGTGATTTCCCCAGGTGTGAGCGTGACGTCATGATCATGGATTCATTTTTGCTTATTTAAACACTTTTAATCACTTCATGTGTCAATATTACCATTGTATATTAAAGTTCAATCCCTGCACAATTGTTTACTTTTCCATGCTGATTCTGAGTATGTAAAAACTTATTTTTTGAAAAGAAAAAAAATTGGGCATAACCCTGCCAAAATGCGATATCTCCGTATTTGACTGCTCGAAAACCTGACGTGATAGGCAAAAACTAAGGTGATTTTTGAAATCAGCACACCAAAGTTACCTAAAAACAGGTGTTAGAATTAAATCAGCAAAATTGGTGTTGGGCAGTGTTATTCATTGTTCATTTTTACATATATATAATATATATATATATACAAAGAGGTGAGGACACTATATAAAGGTAGATAGATAAATCAATAGACCAGTGGCGGATTCAGGAGTTCTCCATGTGGAGGAACGGGGGTGGGTGGGGTGGAGATCGCGGGTTTACCGATGAAATTATAATTTGCCAAGTTTGAAGTTTTAAGAGGACCGAGAGGAAGAGACTTAGGTCGGCCGCACGCAGGATCGTCCCGCGACTCACGACTGACGACTCGGGTCGCGACGACTCGAGTCGCCTCTGATTTTACATCGACAGAATGGGAGCCCCGCACACTGCAGCGACCGCGACGCGATTCTTCCGAATCACGACCCGAGTCGTCAATCGTGAGTCGCGGGACGATCCCGCGTGCGGCCGACCTTTTAGTTGTCAAAAATAAGATATTTTGACACGAACTTCATCTCTTTTTTTCTCTCTTTTTAAACGAACTTTGAAGAAACTCAAATATTCTTTTATTGAGTTTCATCACATTATACGGAAGGTTGACATAAGTAAATAGACACCGCGATAATTGTCCTCGAGAAAACAAATGACAAACTTCGACAGAATACGAGAATGTGTGTCAGCTTCGTATAATGGAGAAGGGGAAAGCAACACGATTCCAAATATATAAACATGTCATTAAACATGTCAATAAACCTGCTATTATTTAGTGACTTTTATTAAAAAAACCAAAAACTATGAAAACAAAAACCCCGAACGTGTCTATTTACTTTTGGCAACCCTCTGTAGATGGTAGAAATATATGCTTCATATGTATTTCTTTATATATGGGATGCGTGGGGGGGGGGTCCCTCGGACAACCTGCCCCCTTCTCCTTAAATCCTCCAATGACAAACAATATATATATTATATATATATATATTTTTTTTTTTTTTTTTTTAGTTCAGGAAGAACCGATTCGCCTCTATTTAAAGGGCATATCTCAGCGGAAAAACAAAGAAAAAGTGAGGAAAGACAGAGGAAAAAGAAAGGGTGGAGGGGACAGTCGAAGTGGAAAAAGACCAAGGATGACAAGGACTGCAGGGTCGAGCCCCATCATCCTTGGGTGCTAGGGCCGGGAGGGCGCACGTGAAACCTCCAGGAACAAGCACGTACAAACGAGCACAAAGAGCACTCAAGAGCACGAGCTTAGAACCCCCTTGCGGGGATATATATATATATATATATATACACACACACTATATATATGTTTCTGCATTATGATTAGGCGTGATATATTGCCTCGCTTGCACGCATTCTTCAACTCTTGTTTCAAGTGTTAAAATTGTCGAAAAGAATTTGAGGAATTTTAATGGAGAGTTATATGTGGAACCAATTCTAGTTTTTATTATCATCATCGAAGCCGACCGGAAAGTAGCGAAGATGGGGAGTTCAGTACGGTTTCTTTGTACAGTATGCGAATATATAAGTACGTGGTCACGAAACCACTAGCGTACATAATGGGGGCACGGGTGCCCTGTGCCCCCCCCATAGCATTTCTCGATTTTAAAAATGAGTATTACTAAAAACTGTATCAAAAGTATAAATTTGGAAAAGATACGAGGAGTAATGACAATGATCAAATATTGGTAATATGAAGAGTATATTCGAGCCATAATCAAATGGAAAATTTAATATTCACTTAATTGTAGTATAATAATAATAATAATAATAATAATAATATAATAATAATAATAATAATAATAATAATAATAATAATAATAATAATAATAATTAATAATAATAATAATAATAATTAATAATAATAAATCAGATGGAAAATTTAGCATTCAATCAGTATCAAAGTGTGGTCAAAAAGATATCAATTTATCGACCAATAGATATGATCAAAGACACTTAAACCATCACGCACGGGTGAGAAATGAGATAGGCTTTTAGTCACAGTATTCAGTGCAGCAGCAGCAGCAGCGTTGGTCTAAGATAATTTTAGTGAACATCCTACCTATTAGAAATCACTAACAGAGATTAAACATAAAAATGCATATAAAGAATTGAGTACAATATCATGGTTCCCACCAATCAAATAATGATAAGGTTTATTAATCAAATCAACAGTCAAATTGAAATCCCCTCATTAAAATTGTGGTCGTTTCACCACACCTCCTCCTTCTCACCCTAAACCACTGACATATGTTTATAATAACGAAGTTTTTCTATCTGTAAAAGTAAAGGGTGATCCAGAGAAATGGGACCCAAAAGAAACCCCTGTAACTCTTAAAGTATAAGTCCTTTTATAAAATCATACGCATCATTCGAAAGAGGATAGTTACAAGTTTGTACAGGATTGTATAGGTTTTGACAAACAAGACAAGATAAGATAGAAAACAAAATAAAAGTGTTAGTTAAAACTAACCCTTCAAGATGACTGCATGGACTGTGGAACAGCTGCGTTTCATAACTGAGCAATATTATGAGCATGGAAGAAGTGTAGTTTCAGCTCTTAGAAGGTGATTTTGACATCTGAAAATTTGTCTTGAAAGATCTTTGAGCTGAAACTACACTTCTTCCATGCTCATAATATTGCTCAGTTATGAAACGCAGCTGTTCCACAGTCCATGCAGTCATCTTGAAGGGTTAGTTTTAACTAACACTTTTATTTTGTTTTGTATCTTGTCTTGTATTGTCAAAACCTATACAATCCTGTACAAACTTGTAACTATCCTCTTTCGAATGATGCGTATAATTTTATAAAAGGACTTATACTTTAAGAGTTACAGGGGTTTCTTTTGGGTCCCATTTCTCTGGATCACCCTTTATATTAATTTGCAGTTTTGCTTATTGTTAGCAGCTTCTTTGTGGTGTCAAATATAAATCATATTAATTCACTATTGCTAGCCTATGTTTATTAATCATAATTTACTATGAAATCTATACAATAATTTACTCTTATGAGAATTAAGCCAATATCAGACAGTCAACATCGAAATAACTCAAAATGCTATTATGATGCTCAAGTGACCACGATAAGTAACAGCCACTGCATATCGACATTCTACAATACTTTCTGTATATGAGGAAGATAACGTGTTCAGGGGCCATTCAAAAACCACGTGGTCCTCCACACAGAGGATGGGGAGGGTCTTGACGTTTAACCACGTGGCCAATACTGAACATTAAAATATCCTGTTTATAATATTGTTTATCATATTATGCTCCAATATGCTCCAATTAATATGTATGCATCCAATATGTTAGTATGTATCCAATATGTAGGCCTATGCTCCAATAAATAATTTTTTGAACATTCAAAATTACATTTTCTAGTCAAGATATTATTTTGAATTAAAGAAACAAACAATTAATAGAGTTTATTTAGAAGATATGCCTTTTAATCGTTCATTTACCTCATTACCTCTCAATAATTTAAGAAATCTAATCTGGCACCTTACATAAGATTAAGAAGGGGTGGGGTGGGGTGACAGCGGAAGACCACGTGGTTTTGGAAGGGGGAGAGTTTAAGTCATTGGCTACAAATGACCACAAGGGGGGGGAGGATAGGTTTGAAAACCACCCGAAAAAGAACCACGTGGTTTTTGAATGACCCCCTCATCGATATCGCTCTTGCTTTGTGCATTTCATCATTATTTTGGAAAGTTCATAATTCGCCCTTCCCCCTTAAGCAAATCCTGCGTACGCCCCTCCACGAGACCACATACCCACCCACACCTGGATGTCGTCTTTAGTGGTCTTGACGTAGCCTTGTCCAGTGACATCTCGCTCGAGTGTAGTCTAGTTATTATTAACCGACTAGTGCCCATTGGTAGAATTTCCTAACAACAAAATTGTTTGTCATTATTGCACCACTTTTTCTTGTATTCTCATGATCTTCGGTATGAGTCATTGATATGACGCAATCTTGTGCGGACGTTCTTCTACACAAGCGTCGTTCTTTACATATATATATATATATATATATATATATATATATATATATACAGGGTGTCCCATAAGTCCGGCATCATAGGAGAAATTCATATTTTTCTATTTCTACAAACCATAATTTATGCTCGGGATGCCAATTTCCTGTCCACCATTCTGTTCAGTGACGAGGCTGTTTTTTATGGAAAGGGTGAGGTAAATCGACAGAACACCCGCTACTGGTCTCAAAACAACCCTCACTGGTATACCTCTTCAAAGGAACAAGGTGCATCTCGGGTGATGTTATGGTGTGGCATTTGGAAGGATCGCATCATAGGCTCCCTCTTTTTCGATGAACATGTCACTGGAGGCACCTACCTACGTATGCTCAAGGAAGAAACATTTCCCAGTGTCTTGAACGAAGAAGGGAATTTCCCAACATGGTTCCAGCAAGACGGCGCTCCTGCACATTACAGCACCCAAGTAAGGGAATACTTGTACCAACAATTCCCTGTTCATTGAATAGGACGTCGAGGGCCTGTGGAATGGCCAGCTAGAAGCCCGGATCTCACGCCACTAGATTTTTATCTCTTGGGCCACTTGAAAGCGCTGGTATACGCAGAGAAAATTAGGAGTGTTGAACATTTGCGGCAGCGAATAATTGGGGCATGTAACACCATTACTCCTGACAACATTCACCTTGTGCTTGCTGACTGGTATATATATATATATATATGAAATGAAAATGTTTATTAGCAGATTATAGTCCATATGACAAATATAATTAATACAATGACAGTTCACATACTAAGGATAAAAATATAGAGTATACAGTTGATTAGAAATAATACAGTAATGTCGGAGTTAAGTAGAGCCACAGACACACGTTTTCGTACCAAGAATTCCGTAGCTTAGAGCAGCGTTCCTCAACCTTTTTTGTACTACGGACCCCTTTATTAAAATCTTGATATTTTTGGGGCCCCCTCCCCAAAAATTATCTTTTGCATTATGATTAAGGAGCATATAGACAAATTGAGGTATTCACATTAGTATAATTTTTTAGTCTTGATTTCTACTTCAAAGTCGGAGTAAAAATGTAATAAAAATGCGTAAAACTTACGCTGTTCTGTTTACATAAAAAAACCAGCATAAAAACAAGGAAGGGGCTCATTTATGCCTAAAACTCACAGTTCATTAATTGGAAGCATAAGATGGTCGTAAAAAAGCAACAATTATAGAAACTTTAAAGTTTCAAGTAACCGAAAATGTTATCGGTTAGAGGTCAAAATTAGCCACCACAAAAAAAGGGGGAAAAATTTGTTTTACCGAATGTAATCTAGTCAACTCACGGACCCCCTGTTGAGAATCGCTGGCTTAGAGGATAAACGGCAGGACTTGGATAATCGGGATGGTTGGTTTTTTAAGTCTTTGCATTAGACTGTATTAAGCACGTCTTGTTACCTCCGGGAAGCTCGGGACATTGCGGGTACCAAACATTTGCGAAGCTGAGCATCTTGGGGGTAATTTATGTAAGAGTCTAAAAGACCTGTTGTACAGCAAATTTAGGGTTCTGCCTTTTTTATAATTGTGTCTTTAGCTTCACTTGTACGGAACCAAAAGATCCTTATAGTCATATTCGCTTTAGCACAAAGGCTTCGAGATTGTTTTCTTATATTCGAGTCATCACTCAAGGAGCTGGTGATAGCTTGACCCAAATACTTAAACTCTTGTACTTCCTCAATTACTTCACCTTTCATTTTAAACCTTATATCAGCTGGCTGATTACAGCTTTTAGGATGAAATTGCATAACCTTAGTTTTTGTAACATTAAAAAGAATATCATGTTTCTGAGAATACACTTCGCAGACTTTTAGTAGCCAATCCAGAACTTTAACAGAGACTTATTAACACCATATCATCGGCATAAAACTAAGTTATTTATCCTTGTGTTATCTATACAACATCCCACTGTTACCTCATTAAGTGAAGCAATTAATCCGTCAATATACACATTAAACAGCATGGGAGAGAGCAAGGAGCTTTGTCTCACCCCGCAAGAGGAGCCAAAACATTCGGATAGTACATTGCCCCACCTAACGGTAAAAGATTGGTGGGAATACCAAAATTTCAATAAATTTAATATACTGTATACGTGGGAACCTTCCTGTCTTCTAGTTTTTTAAATAAAATATTGTGGTTCACTCTATCATATGCCTTACTTATATCTAGGAAACAGCTATAAATAGTTGAATACTGTCAGTGTATTTAGCTATTATTTCTTTAAGTATATGGGACCTTTTAAAACCAAACTGATTAGGAGATGTCCATAGGTAATCATTTAATCGGAGTAACAAGAGTTTTTCTAGTGGTTTCGAGAAGCAGGAAGCAACAGCAATAGGCCTGTAATTATTGCTAGACAGAATGTCTCCATACTTATTTTTGACCAGGGGCAAGATATATATACCCTCATGAACTCTGCAGGGATATAGCTATGAGCAAGCATGGCTGATAAGAGCAATGAAATATGCAGACATACCACATCATTGGCATATTTTAAGTGCTCATTCGATGTCATCTACCCCTGACACAGAACCAGTCTAACTCTTTAATTAACCTCTTTACTTCAGGAACTGATATCAAAGTATTTTCCTTTGTCCCTCCCACAGTCGTTTCGCTGCAATCTATCTTAAGATTATCCCTACTCACACTGTTAAGAATGTTAGAGTAGTGGTTTTTCCACAGCTTTGCAATTTTCTTTCCCCGACACCCCGACATATATATATATTATTTCGAGGGGCAGGCACACTGCTTATTTTAAAGATACGAAGATTTGCTATAGACCAATCAGTGTGTGCAACAAACCCCATTTTTGCATGGTGTCTACGTAGGCTGACCATATTTCCTTGAGACAAAAACGGGACATTGGGATGGCAAAAAAGGGACGGGGTTATGTAATATTCTGTATTCATGAAAAAGTAAGTACATAAACATATTGAGCTTACAATTATTCTTCAGTGACAAAACCCATACAAAAATTTAGGTAGACGTAGTACTGTCCCGTTCAAAACGGTACGTATGGTCAGCCTATGTCTACGGCAAGAAGGAAACGCCAATATGTGATAATATTTGTGGGTAACGGGATAAGAGCACTACTTAATTTAATGGATTTCGTGTTAGAAACCACAAAAGAGGTTCGTACATAAAATTCCTTACTTTTATTTTTAACTCCGGTCCTGCTGCGAGCCTAAAATTGATTGTAAATTGTTGAAAAATAAAAATTTAACCTACTTAATTTGTTTTGTTAAGATTACCTTAAAAAATAGTGTCTGAAACAGAAAACGTAAATCAATTTTGCAAAAAATTATTATTACTATTATATATATATATATATATATATATATATATATATATATATATATCAGTGGCGACGGAGGGGGGGTGGTCAGGCAGGTCAGGCTGTGTTATTTCTTCTGCTAGGGACTTAAAAAACTAAAATAAAAAACTAACAATACACAATCCCTTCTCTTGTCAAGTTGTCAGGCTAAATATTTCCATCCATCCATCTATCATCTAAACCCCCATTTCCCCATTGAGGGTGGGGAGAGAGACGCGGGAAGAGAGGGAAGATATGTGCCTAAAAATTTTGAGTCGGATATCGTTACTTTATGAAACATGTTATAATGACCATATTAGGATTTATAAATAAGGTTATATAGCTATTTGCGTATACACTGTGACTGTACATAAAGTTAATTATTACTGTATTATTACGCATCTTCTCAAATAGCAAAGCCTTACAACTCGCATAAAAATGCACAATTCCACGTCTTGTTAGGCAAACAATTTTAAAGCTGACGTCTCTCTTTGAAACACGTTATGATGTAAATCTTATGATTTATTTATAAGGTTATAAAGTCATTTGGATATTCACTATACGTAAAGTTAATTAGTATTTTAATTGATTTATTATTTTGTATCCACCGAATAACCAAGTTTTTAATGTTCGAAGTCAGGCAAGTTCGTATTTGCCTGACGACTTGCTGCTGTGCCAAATATATGTTATTATCTTGAATTACTAAACATTTAAAAGCAATATTTGCATATCATACTGGCAGTTGGGTATTTCTACATATTCTACTTTTGCATAGTATAGTAAATTTTAGGAAATTCAATACACAACATATGGAAAGTGTTCATTTTATATAAAATCTGTCATCTGCTGTCGAAACAGAGCTATTGGTATGACGTCACGTGGTGACGTCAACGCGTTGCAGGCGAGGTGGTACGACATTTTGAATGATGAAATCTCGTGGGATGAAGATAGTTTAAACCAGGCTGAAAACCTTTACGCAAAAGTAGATTACTTTTTATTTATGTTTTATAATTGCTGCTTTGAAGAATGACTTAGCAATGCTGAAAAACTATTTGATGTTTTACAGTGCAGGATAGTGGACATGGAATTTGCAAAAAAGAAAATTAGTGATTTTATTATTTTTCTGGAAGAAAAAATCAATGACAAAAGTTATAATGAAATTTTTAAAAAGACACGTGACATAGTAAGTTGTCCGACCATTCCTCCCCCTACTAAGAGACGCGGAGGAAAAGTAACAGACTACAGAAATTTACTTTAGCATTCTGAATACCTCCGTAACAGCCTTGAGGGACCGATTTGAATGCATTCAGGAGTTCTCATTTTTTGAGCTGTTGAATTCATTAATGTTTGCAATATATAAAGAAAATGTCCCCAAAACCTTAATAGAAGCACTTGAATATAAGTACAGTAATCTATTTGACGTAAAAGTTTTAACGTCAGAATTGAAATACATCTATCAGGACTCCGATTTTTGTCAGTGCAAACACGCAAAAGAAATTTTAAAGCTTTGTCTTGACCTTGGACTTACAACAGCCTTACCCGAAACGATCAAATTAATTCGGCTCCTTTCGACAATCTCCGTAAGCAGTGTCAACGGAAAGAAGTTTTTCAACGCTTAACGGAATAAAGATGTACCTACGGAATACCATGTCAGAGGAAAGGCTGTCTAGTTTAGCAAGAATTGCCATAGAGAAAGAAATTATAATATCGCTAGAGAAGAATAAAATGTTGCACCACAAAGTAATTGAAGAATTTCCATTAAAACCAAGAAGATTCGAGTTCAGGTATAAATAAATAAATAAAGGCCATGTTTTATTTCCTAAATTTATGCCAGTTAAAAATATTCTAATTATCATACATAATACATATCACAGTGAAACAAGTAGCAAATTATATATAAATATGCTTGAAAGGTTTGAGTCTGAGTATCCACAAAAGCATGGCGTCACCCCTGATATATATATATATATATATATATATATATATATATATATATATATATATATATATACAGGGTGTCCCATAAGTCCGGCATCATAGGAAAAATTCATATTTTTTTATTTCTACAAACCATAATTCATATTTTTCTCTTTCTACAGGCCATGTCTGTCTGTGAGCAAGGAAGAACGAATCCAGATAATTCTACTCATAGGAAATCGGAGTCAAAGAGAGGCCGCTGCTGAATTTAACAGACTGCATCCAGACCGCGAGCCAATAACGCAGAGTTGTGTTAGCAGACTTGTTGCAAAGTTTAAGGAAACAGGATCCATAGAAGATAAACCACGCAATGGACCTTCAAGGAGGTCCACTGACGATGATACAGCGACTGCTATCCTGACTCATTTTAACAGAAGTCCCAATAAGTCTCTTCGGAGATTGTCCGCCGAGACAGGAGTGTCGAAAAGTAGCATCCATCGCATTCTTCAGGCTCACAAATGGCATCCATATAAACTTCAGATCCTACAGAAATTAAGCGAAGATGATGATCCCGACCGGCGGATGGAATTTTGTGAATGGGCTACGGAACAATATGTTCGGGATGTCAATTTCCCGTCCACCATTCTGTTCAGTGACGAGGCTGTTTTTTATGGAAATGGTGAGGTAAATCGACAGAACACTCGCTACTGGTCTCAAAACAACCCTCACTGGTATACCTCTTCAAAGGAACAAGGTACATCTCAGGTGATGGTATGGTGTGGCATTTGGAAGGATCGCATCATAGGCACCCTCTTTTTCGATGAACATGTCACTGGAGGCACCTACCTACGTATGCTCGAGGAAGAAGCATTTCCCAGTGTCTTGAACGAAGAAGGAAATTTCCTCAGGTGCCCAAGTAAAGGAATACCTGTACCAACAATTCCCTGGTCATTGGATAGGACGTCGAGGGCCTGTGGAATGGCCAGCTAGAAGCCCGGATCTCACGCCACTAGATTTTTATCTCTGGGGCCACTTGAAAGCGCTGGTTACGCAGAGAAAATTAGGAGTGTTGAACATTTGCGGCAGCGCATTATTGGGGCATGTAACACCATTACTCCTGACATCATTCATCGTGTGCTTGCTGACTGGGTATCACGTCTGAATTTGTGTATTGAAAACAATGGTGGACATATTGAGCACGTTCTGTAAATAAAAGCTTTTGTTTTGCCTTTTTTTATTATTTTTCCTATGATGCGGGACTTATGGGACACCCTATATATATATATATATATATAATAAAGCCAAAGATTTAGAAGTTATAATGACTGATGACGCGAAAGTTGAAACCCAAAAATAGGATAGTAGTAAATAAAGGAATAAGAATAAGTGGAGAAATAGTGAGAATCTTTAAAAGACGGGACAGGAATGTAATGATTCCTCTGTTGAAAATACTGATCCCAGCCAAGTTGGAGTACTGCTGAGTCGTAGCATCTTCATATAAAGAAGAGGAGATTAGCAAACTAGAAAGGATTCGGAGAAGCTTCACAGCCAAGATCAATGGATGTAAAGAACTAAATTACTGGAAAAGATTTACCGTACGTGAATTAAATTTATATTCGCTGGAATGAAGAAGAAAAGAAGAAAGAAGAGAGGTACACCATTATTTACACTTGAAAATAATGGAGGAACTAGTCCCTAATCTCACTTAAAACCCCGTAAAACACTCAAATAAGGGTGGGAAAATAGGAAAGGAAGAATGTGTCGTGTTCTCAAACCAAAGGCCAGACAGGGAATATCCTCAACCCTGAGGAAAATAGCTTTGTTATCAGGGCCCCCAAGACTATTCCAACAGTGCCCAGGAACTTAAGAGCACGACTAATGTAGAAGAGGAAGTCTTCGAAAGAAGACTAAACACGTGGCTCAGGACAAGCCCAGATGAACCGGGTGTACTTGACTATGTGAAATGGAGCTCAAGAAACCAACTCTCTCCTTCTCCGGGGTAACTCGAGAGGTGGGACAACAAGCCCGGCCACGCGGAACACATTGTAAGGTAAAGCAAGGTCATATACGCTGTACAGCGTAGACTTAATTCTCTCTCTCTCTCTCTCTCTCTCTCTCTCTCTCTCTCTCTCTCTCTCTCTCTCTCTCTCTCTCTCTCTCAGTTCCTCTGTGGATCAGTTCAAGCAAAGGTTAGACCAAATCTTGCACACTATTTGAGGGTGTAGAAAATTTTCCCTGGCACCCGTTGCCATTGGTACTTCCTCGGTATGGGCCGCAAGGCCTTTTGAGGTACTTCTTTTCCTTGTAACTCCTTGTAACTCTCTCTCTCTACACGAGGCGAAAGCGTTCTGAGCTTAGTATTCACGACCGAAGACAACCTCGTCACTGGCCTCACCGTTGACGAATCGTTGGGCGGGAGTGATCACGGTCTGATTAGGTTCCGTGTGTGCGTCCCTCGGGTGAAGCGTAGTAACTCGACAGGCAGTAAGCTCGATCTCCAGCGGGCGGACTTTGTTAGCCTCCGGGATAACGTAGGTGAGATGGGGTTAGAGGTCGGCGGCGATGTTGAGGGAGTGTGGAGTGCATTCCGGGACGAGTTTACGGTGCTGCAGTCTGCTGCCATACCTTCAAAACCGGTCACCCCTGCTTCAATGCAGCCTAAGTGGTTCAGTCGTGACATCGCTTCGGCTATCCGAAATAGGAAAGTAGCGTAAAGGAGGGCGAAGGCCAATCGTTCCCATGAGAACACTGAAGCGTATGTCCGCCTGTGTAGGGAAGTGAAGGCGAAGGTTAGGCTAGCGAAACGTAACGAAGAACTACGGGTGGCAAGCCTCTGCAAGGGGAACCCTAAGGAGTTTTCAGTTATGTTAATAGTAGAAAGCCCATTAGAAGCATGACCGAAGCGGCGTTCTGCGGACCTCCGACGCGGCCATGGCTAATGTGCTTAATGAGTACTTTGCGGGAGTGTTCACCAGGGAGGACACCCGCGTCATCCCCGAGCCAGGCGTCAGGCACGAAGGTGCTCGCCTGGATAGTGTTCGATGTACCGCGACAGTCGTTGCCGATAGAATAGACAAACTGAGCGCGTTTAAGGCTCCTGGGCCAGACCAGTTTCTCCCCAGAGTGTTGCGGGAGGTGCGCGACCAGGTGGCTCCCCACCTGGCTACAGTCTTCAACAAATCGTTGGAGACGGGCCAGGTGCCTGGTGACTGGAGGGAAGCCAACGTGACCCCTATCTTTAAGAAAGGGGATCACGAAAGTCCAGGGAACTATCGTCCCATTAGTCTCACTTCAGTTGTAGGTAAATTATTTATTAGAGGGGATAATAGCGGATAGGATCGTTGACCATTTGGATTCCTACAAGCTGCTTGGGGACTCCCAACATTGGTTTAGACGGCATAGGTCGTGTCTCACCAACTTGCTCTAGTTTTTCCATGTCATGTTGAGTGAGTACGATAAGAGTAGGGCGATTGATATACTTTATCTCGACTTTCAGAAAGCCTTTGATAAGGTACCTCACCGCCGGCTAATGGCGAAAGTGCGCGGCTGGGTATCGATGGGGAAATAGGTAGGTGGATTGAAAACTGGCTGAAGAATAGGCGGCAGAGGGTTGTAATTAAAGGGGTTAGTTCGGGTTGGGCCTCGGTCACTAGTGGGGTTCCTCAGGGTTCCGTTTTGGGGCCACTGTTGTTTATCATTTACATAAATGATATAGACGGTGGCATCGTCAGTCGGATCGCCAAATTCGCTGATGACACCAAGCTTGGGGCAAATGTTGGGACGCTCGAAGCGATCGAGCAACTGCGTGCGGACCCAGGTAGGATAGGAGAGTGGTCCGAAAAATGGCAAATGCCGTTTAACTTGGGTAAATGCAAAGTGATGCACATTGGCTACGTCAATCCCAAGTCGGACTACTCGATGTTGGGGAACAATATCGAGGCGACTGATTTAGAAAAGGACTTGGGTGTGCTAATCAGCAGCGACCTTAAGTTAATCAAACAGTGCGTAGAGGTGGAAAAGCAAGCCCAGAAGCTGTTGGGTTATAGCAGGAGGCAATTTCAGTTTCGGAACAAGGAGATTGTGCTCTCTCTGTACAATTCCCTGGTTCGGCCGCACCTGGAGTATGCAGTGCAGTTCTGGTCGCCCACCCTCAGGAAAGATATTGAGAGGCTGGAGCGAGTGCAGGCGAGGGCCACAAAATTAATCGCTTCCGTTAGGCATATGGGCTACAATCGACGGTTACGCGCCCTGAACTTGTCTTCGCTTGAAACTCGGAGGCTGCGCGGTCAACTCATCGAGGTTTTCAAGCTCTTACGCGGGTTCAACGATGTCGATTTTAGAAGCATGTTTAGTTTAAATGATAACCCAACTCGCAACAATGGTTGGAAGTTGGATTTGAAACTGTTTAGGACTAGTGTGTGTGGGAATTACTTTACGTATAAGATCTGTGACACGTGGAACAGGTTACCTTCGGAAGTTGTGAACAGTTACTCTGTGGATCATTTCAAGAAAAGGTTAGACCAAATCTTGCATACTATTTGAGGGTGTAGAAAATTTTCCCTGGCACTGTTGCCATTGGTACCTCCTCGGTATGGGCCACAAGGCCTTTTGAGGTACTTCTTTTCCTTCTAACTCCTTGTAACTCTCTCTCTCTCAAGTAGGGCAATAGATATAGTGTATCTCGACTTTCAAAAAGCCTTTGACAAAGTCCCTCACGCGAGATTGATGGCTAAAGTCAAAGGACTAGGAATCACCGGGCTCGTTTCCAACTGGATTGAGGATTGGTTAAAAGATAGAAAGCAGAGAGTGGTAATAAATGGAGTGGCTTCGGAGTGGGCGCCCGTCACCAGTGGTGTCCCACAGGGTTCCGTTCTGGGTCCTTTACTTTTTATCATCTATATTAACGATATAGACGTCGAGCTTCTAAGTGCAATCTCCAAATTTGCAGACGATACGAAATTAGGAAGTAGTGTAGGTACTGAGGAGGGCGTAAGAACGCTTCAGGACGATCTTAACAGGTTGGGCGAATGGTCTGCTACTTGGCAGATGCCATTCAACTTGGACAAATGTAAGGTAATGCACATAGGTTATAAAAACCCGAAGACCGATTACTCTCTCTTGGGAAGGAACTTGACTGAGACCGATCTAGAGAAAGACTTAGGAGTCTATATCAGCAACGATCTGAAACCACCGAAGCACTGTGCAGAAGTCGAAAAGAGGGCCTTAAAAATATTAGGTTATATTAAAAGACAGTTCCAGTTTCGGAACAAGGAGACTGTAATGTCTCTTTATAATTCACTAGTCAGACCTAAACTGGAATACTGTGCGCAGTTTTGGTCTCCATCCCTCAGGAAGGACATAGAAAGGTTAGAAAGAGTACAAGCAAGGGCTACAAAATTGATCCCTTCAGTGAGAATGCAAAGCTACCAACGGAGATTGGAGCGCCTAAATCTGTTTACCTTAGAGACGAGGAGGTTGAGGACTTGAGGGGTCAGCTTATTCAAGTCTTCAAGATGCTCAATGGAATAGACAGGGTAGATTACAGAAAATTATTCTCACTTAATGCCAATCCGACAAGAAATAATGGGTTTAAACTGGAACTAAAGACATTTAGGACCTCTGTCTGCGGGAATTTCTTTTCCTATAAAATAGTTAATATCTGGAACCAACTTCCCTCAGAGGTTGTTTCCAGTCAAAGTGTAAATGTGTTTAAAAATAGGCTAGACAAAGTACTGAATACTCTCATAATTTAAGACTAAAACATAACATAACTCTGCAGGAGTTCGCTTGCGCGGTGTCTCTGTGGGCATGCTAAATATAGAGCTATTTATATATTCTCCACTTTCCTGTAAAATTTCCTTGGCTACTTTTCCAGGGTCAAGGTATTTTCTTCAACCTTTTTCCGTACTTTCCTCTGGCAGGGAGGGAGCGGAGGGTGGGGAGAGAGCCTTCTACTTTTCTATCCAGTTTTCTACTACTGCTAGGATAGTTGAAAAAAATAAACTTGTTTAATAACAGGAACCTCCCAGAGTGGACCGGAAGGTCTTTGAGGCTTCCTCTTGTCCTTGTAACTCCTTGTAACTCTCTCTCTCTCTCATTCCTGAGGACTTTACATACGATGCATCCTCGGAAGCAGACTTATCTCACGATCTACTTTGTGGTACGTCCCCCCACGCAGTTCGTTTCTTAATCAAAAAATGCTAAAATACGTAAAATTTCTACCTACTGATAATGAAACACCGTTAGGAATTGAAGGATCACCTGAAGATCTCCCCACCCTCCAGAGTGTCCACCTAAGATCTTTTCCCTCAGCTCGATCCACCTGGAGATACTCCACCCAAGTTCGCTCAACCTGGAGATACTCCCCCCAGTTTTGACAAATAAAACAAACGATTCATTTTTATAATGCCCGGTTAGGTTAATTGAATGCCAGGTTAAGTCAACTGTATGCCCTTGACGATTGGTTAAGTTGTGATATTTTCGTTAAAACTAACGAAAATATCACGACTTAACATAGCCAATCATTAAGGGCGTACAGTTGACCTAACCCGGCATTCAGTTAACCTAACCTGGCATTCAGTTGACCTAACCGGGAATATATATATATATATATATATATATATATATATATATATATATATATATATGGATCACTGAAGATTATCCCCCAGCCCGATGCACCTGAAGATCTCCACTCGCCCTCAGCCCGATCCACCTGAAGATCTTCAGGTGATCCGAATTGAATTCCATACGAACAACGAATACATTTTAATTGTAAACTATTGTAAACAATAATGGCAGTAATCCTGATGAATACCTCGAAGTATTATTTCTTTTATTTTTTACAAAATGAAACCCCCCACCATCAGATAAAGAAAAATATTCTCAATGGGGGACTTTAATGCCGATATGAAATCGGATTTTTTGAAGGAGTAGGGAGTGTGTTCGAGTCTGTTAAATTAAAAATAAGTGACGTGCAAGTATTAGTTATAAACTGCGATAATTTTCCGTACGTGGATGATATTAATGGGATCATTACATAGAGTGATCATTGTCCCACGACTAATTTGAAGGATCAATTTGCCAATGTTCATATTTTCGCATGATCTCTCTCTCTCTCTCTCTCTCTCTCTCCATAAACCATTAAAACTAGAAGTGGCTAAAAGACAAAAGTTAAAAAAAAACGCCAGAAAAAGTTTTATAAAATTATACCAAATTTGAAAGTTGCCATAATTTTTTTAATTTTTGAAGATATTTCGACGAATTACCTTCAAAAGTTAAAAAATTATGGCAACTTTTAAATTTGGTACAACTTTATAAAGCGTTTTCCGATGTATTTTACTTCTGTCGCTTAGCCACTTCTTCCTAAGAGGGCCTCGTATAATACACGACACACCAATAATTCATTAGAATAAGGGTGTCGACTGGAGTAAGGTTAATTTGGAGCAAAAAATAGACTATAAATAGAGGAGAGAAAACCTTTATAATAACTTCAAAATACTACAATTTCGCTCCAATAATTTCTGTTAAAATTATCCTCATTTTAAACTAATAGATAAGTACTATTATTATACTAATATAATATTTATATTAACCTATTAGTGCCATTGGTAGAATTTCATTGATATGACTCAATCTAAAATATTGCGTCATATCAATGACTCAATCTAAAATATTGCGTCATATCAATGACTCATACCGAAGATCACGTGAATACGAGAAAAAGTGATGCAATAATGACAAACAATTTTGGCTGTAGGAAATTCTACCAATGAGCACTAATGGGTTAAGAGACGAATGAAGGTCTCTGAAGGGAATCGAGACACGACTACGATACATTTGTGTCTCCTCGGTCGACCCAGAATAGGTCCAGTTTACGCAAATATGAGTACAAATAAGGTTCAATATAAAACCGCCAGAAACCGGTGTAAACAGGAAGAAGATTCTATTGAAGGGGCAAAACCCTCTAAGGCTAACTTCAATAATGATACTAAAATATTTTGAAAATTTGTTAAGAAGGAATGACCTCCCACCAACAACTGATGGGGTGTCTGGGGAGGAAGGAATTGCGAGGTTATGGAAAATACACTACTCAAACATTCTTAATAGTGCGGGGAGGGCTAATTTTAATGTAGGCTGCACCGGAACGTCCTTGGGAGGGACCAGGGGAAATACGGGGACTTCAGTTCCTCAAATTAAGAGTGTGATTGAAAGGCAAAAGACAGTTTCTTCTTTAAGTATGAAATACCTATAGAAGGGGGCGCTTTTGCGGGCATTCGCTCTTGGCCCCTCCTTCCCGCATAAACAAAATTAAAGTATGCAAATGACGTGGTGAATCTGCGTATGTCATTAGTTTTGTTAGCTGCGCTTCTTCACAGTTATATTCCTGTAGAGTTTATGAAGGGTACACTCTAAACAGAAGTAGATGCTTAGTTAGACGTTTCTTTTTGCCCAAGTTTTGTGAATTTTGAAATGTGTAACGCGTTACACATTAGTTAAACATTTCAGAAAGTCAAGTGAAAGGTCTCAATATTTCTTCTATCTCTACAGAGCGAATTTTTTGGTCTTGTAGCTTCAAATTTTGTATTTGGATATCGAGTAATTTAGGATAAGAAAAATTGGGTCCCGTAACATTATTATTATCATTATTATTATTATTATCATTATTATTATTATTATTAATGTCATCGTTATTCGTCAAATTGAAACCCAAAACGTTCCCTTTTCGAGTCATAAATATTTCGTGGTTAAGACCATAATTTTCCGTATCTAATAACATTCTTGACTGAGTTTTATCGTCTTTCTAATGTTACCTTGCAACTTCTCAACATATCATATTATACAGGGTGTCCGAAAAGTCTGGAACCATAGGAGAAATTGGTTATAATTTTTTTTTTTGTTTCAGGGTATCCGTGAATGATGGCGTTAGGTTTACGAGAGCGTATAGAGATTATTCTTCCGTGTGGACGTGATGGCTGGTCCCACAGAAGTGTAGCAAATGAAGTTAACGGTCGTGATCCCGAAAAAAAAAATCCAGTAACACATAGCGCAGTTGGAAAATGATTGAAAAAGTTTAAAGAAACTGTCTCTGTAGCGGACAAACCACGTTCAGGTTGTCCCAGAACTTCGGAAGAAGTCCGTGAGACCGTAATGGCGTAAATGTATGCTAGTCCTAAAAAGTCATTGAGGCGTAGAAGCTTGGAAAATAGAATACCGAAAAGTACCATCTATGATATTTTGAAGCACGAAAACATCGAATTGAAGAAGTCTGCAAATCCATTACAGCAGACATGCTAAGAAAAATTCAAAACAATATGAAGTTTCGTCTGCAAACATGTTTGGAGATACGGGGTGGACATTTTGGACAAATGTTATAAATACAGTGTTAATAAAGTGTTTCTCCTATGGTTCCAGACTATTCGGACACTCTGTATAACGTCACCATTTTTAGTTTACAAAATTTATGTGTGCACCTTTAGAATTGGCAACAATGTATTAAATTATCACTCCACCCTTCAAATGACTCACTGGAAGTGGAGAGTTAACGGTGACGAAAGAATAGCCTAATCCTAATATATTTTATTGTTTGTGAGTTGTGTACTGTGTACATTGGTTGGTCACCAGTGCTTCGTTTGCTATTTATTTGAATTTGCAATGCATTTACAAGGTCTTCTTTCGGTGGGGAGTGGTAGCAAAAAAACTAGCCTTACAAATGAATATTTTAAATATAATAATATTGATAAAACATCTACATGCCAAATTGAAGTGTGGAAAAGTGTATAGTGGCAATCATGTGACAAACCTAAAGCGACACCTAAAATCGTGTCACCCAGACATATATCGTAAAGTTGAGGATCATGATAAAAGCCTACCTAGCACTAGCAGTACTTCGAAAACTCAAATACAAACCAAGGGAATGAATGTAGGCCAAACTAGTGTTAAAAACTTTTTTAAACAAATTAAAGTTGGAGTTCACCCGCAACTTCATAAGAACACTTTAGAAAATGGCCTTATTTCGTGGGTGACAATAGACGGGCGGCCTTTTAGCATTGTAGAAGATATTTGATTTAAAATTTTGTTTGAACCATTTCTATCTGCAATGAATATAAACATGAACATGTTTTATCGAGTGTCCAGTGTTATCAATTGAATAAGTGGTTTCGTTGAGGTGTCTTTAAAAAAAAAAAAAGTGTTTGGTGCATTATTAACTAAATTACTTCGTGTTACTAATCATTCATTAACGAATATATTTCATCTATTGACTTTATTCAGTACTATATTATTTGATCAAACTAAGGATAGTGCACGTGGCTTGCCTTGTTTGTTTTTCAAATCTATCAGAAAACGAGGAGTCATAAGGTTCATTTTCCCTTCCTTAGGGAGGTCAGGTAGAGTATGGTCACACACCGTGGGAAAAAAGGAAAAAAGTCGGTCGAATCGCGGACAGATAAGTACTACTAATACTCTTTCTTTTACAGATCTTTTCGTCGGTAGCTTAATTATATATTCATTTAGTATAAATTTGTGTTAGAAGAATGTTTCTGCGTTTCAGGAACATTTTTGCGGGATTGCTCAGGTGACGGCGCAATAAGCACGCGGTAGACCTACGTTGTCATTTATTACTTTCCAACCGCTCGTTTTTTGTTTTTTTTAACTAATTAAGAGCATGGCACCCCCGTCAAGTACTTGCAGTCGCTGTGAAGGGAAATTTGCCGCTTACGCGTTTACAATGGCTAATAATAATGAACAGTTAGTTTGCAGGTGGTATTCAAGCAGAAAGTGCTGAGGAACGAGTTAGAACGTGAGAGGGAGGCCAGAGTGAGGCTTGAAGAAAGCGTGATGCTCCTGACGGCAAAATTAGAATCCCTTGAGACTCCAGTTACGACCCCTTCTGCCTCAGTTTCTACTAATAATATAAATGGTACTAATAGCCCTCTCTCTTACCCTAGTTCCCAACCCTTCGTTTGAGTGCGTAATGGAGCCCCATTGAAAACCTAAGACTTGTCTACCAGTAATAACAAACAATAAGTTTTCTGTTTTAAGTACAAGGATGGAGGATATAACTAATAGTGTTGACCATTTTACAGACGGTACCGCCGAGGACACAACGTATGTTATTCATGTCGGTACTAATAACGTTTTAAATTCTAGATCGGAAGAACTGCTGGCTAGGTACAGGGACTTACTAGAGCGATTAAAGGAAAAAACTAATAAGATTGTTTTAACAGGTATACTTCCTCGAATTATCCATCGTAACGATTTCTACAGCAAGGCGACCTATATTAACAATAACCTAAAGTCTCTTTGCCAACAGGAAGGAGTGCATTTTGAGAATTTTTGGAACAATTTCTACGGCAGGGGGGACTTGTTCCTCGGAGATGGACTTCATCTTAATGACGTTGGAGCTGCACGTTTAGGAAGACTATTTCATAATACTCTCTTCTTTTCAGGCTGCTGTAACTCGAACGGTCCCAGCGTAAATTTCACAAATTTCCCCTGCGCTCGCGAAGGTGTCGCAATTACAAACAATTTGAAGGTTCTATCCTTAAATGCTCGTAGCTTACGAAATAAAATAAACGATTTTTTTTCTTTAATTGCTTGTAAAGACTATGATTTAATTGCGATAAATGAATCGTGGCTTAGCACTGAAACACGTGACTTTGTAGAGGAGTATCAAATTAGAGGTTATAGACTTTTTGTTAAAAACAGAATAGGTAGGCGAGGAGGCGGTGTTATGTTGTATATCAAAGATAATATTGCGAACGTTATAGAAGTAAAGCACACAATTCCAGAACCAATAGATTCGACTACAGCTGAACTTAAATTGAACGATTTCAAACTTCTTGTTGCGGTTATATATAGGCCCCCTAATCAAACAGCTGATACGGACGAAGCGTTATATCGTGAACTAAAGAGAATAATAGGTAGTAAGCAGGCTTTAGTTATGGGTGACTTTAATTGCGCCAACGTGAATTACGATCCAATGCAGGGAGACGCGGAAGGTAATCGTTTAGTTAATTTTCTCGAGGATAGCTTTCTTATTCAAAAGGTTGGGGAACCTACGAGGTTGGACAGTATTTTAGATTTAGTAATAACTACGGATGATAGGCTAATTACTGATCTTCAAGTAATAAAACCGTTAAGTAATAGCGATCACAATATGGTAGAGTTTGTCCTCTCAGTAAGTCACTCGAAACCTGCTAACTCGACTAAAATTCCTAACTTCCAGCACGCAGACTTTTGTGAATTTCGAAATAAATTGTCACACGTCAATTGGGAAAACGTATGGGGAACTCCAACGCAAAACTAATGTGGGAATCATTTGAAACAGTATTTAGGACTATAAATGAGGAATGTGTACCGTACAAAATTAAGCGTGAGAAAGTAAATAACAAGCCCTTGTGGTTTACTTCTAGAGTAGGAGACATTATAAAGAGTAGAGATAGGACTTATAGGCTACATAAGTGCGATAAAGACAATTTGTGGTTACGAAACAACTACATATCTCTAAGGCGTGAAGCGAAAAGTGTGATAAAAAAGTCCAAGCGCGAATTTGAAATCTTCATAGCTCGTGACGGTAAAGAAAACCCCAAGCCATTCTTTTAATACGTCAACAATAGAAATCCAGTAAAAAGTGTCTTGGGGCCGCTGAAAAATGTTAACGGAGATCTAGTTTCTGAAAACAAGGAAATGGCTACCTTGCTAAACGAATTCTTTAAGTCAGTTTTTACTATAGAAGATGTAACGAATATCCCTACAGTCATAGACATAATACCCTTTAATAATGGTAATATTTTGGATAATATTGTGGTTAGTGAAGGGGAGGTAATGCGCTATATTGATAAAATGAAAAGGCGTAAATCACCGGGGCCGGATTTCATATATCCCATACAACTAAAAGAATTAAAAGATAGCATTGTTGTGCCGCTAACAAAGATTTTTAATAAGTCTATTTCTGAGGGATGCGTACCAGATAATTTCAAGTTAGCAAACGTAACACCTATCTTTAAGAAAGGCGATAAAGGTGCGGCGGGAAATTATAGACCAATCAGTTTAACGTCTGTTGTAGGTAAGCAACTGGAATCAATAATTAGGGATCGTATTGTCGAACACTTAGAATTGCATAACTTAGTTAGAAATACGCAGCACGGTTTTAGGCGAAACAAATCTTGCTTAACTAATCTTTTAGAATTTTTTCAAAACGTGGTTGACGTTTACGATAGTCATCGGGCGGTTGATGTACTGTATTTAGATTTTCAAAAAGCGTTTGACACCGTACCGCACAAAAGACTCATTGAGAAAACTAAGGCTCATGGAATCAGGTGTGTAGTAATAAATTGGATAGAAAAGTGGTTGCGAGGTAGGAAACAGAGGGTGGTCGTTGATGGAGCGGAGACGTATTGGGCTAATGTAGCGAGTGGCGTTCCTCAGGGTTCCGTATTGGGCCCCTTGCTTTTTCTTATATATATTAACGATTTAGATGTCGGCCTAGTCAGTACAGTTTCAAAGTTTGCGGGTGACACGAAGCTGGATGGTAGGGCGATTAATGACGAAGATAGAGGTAAAATCCAGAATGATCTGAATAAAATCGTTGATTGGTCAGTCACATGGCAAATGAGCTTTAACGTCATTAAGTGCAGAATTTTACATATAGGTTCGCGTAACGGTAATTTTGTGTATAGTATGTCAGGGAAAGAGTTGATGAGCGTAGAGCAGGAAAAAGATTTAGGAGTTATAGTCACTGGTGATTTAAAAGTAGCGAAACAAAGTACAGCAGCGGTCAATAAAGCGAACAAAGTGTTAGGTTTTATAGCTCGGAATTTTGAGTACAAATCGCGCGATATTATAGTTCCTCTTTATAAATCATTAGTTAGACCCCATTTGGAGTACGCGATCCAATTTTGGAATCCGCATATGCGCAAAGATATAGACAAAATCGAAATAGTTCAAAGACGAGCAACTAAGATGATTCCGTCGCTTAGGTCAAAGTCGTACGAGGATAGGCTTAAAGAGTTAACATTGACTACACTCGAGACTAGGAGGCTAAGGGGTGATCTAATCCAGGTTTTCAAAATTATGAATGGGTTCGATAACGTAGACAGAGATAGCTTTTTCGAAATATCTCAATATAATAGGACTAGAAATAACGGGTATAAGTTGACAAGTAGAAGGTTCGAGACAGCAGTTGCCAAAAACTTTTTTACGCATAGAATAGTAAATAGCTGGAATAGTTTACCGATAGAAGTAATTAGTAGCACGTGTATAAACATGTTTAAAAATCGATTAGACGCATATGTTGATAGATTGGGTATAGTTTAAGGTAGTAAAATTAAGGGTTGGATAAGATAGATTTTGATTCTCTTTTCATTAAAGATCACAATGACCAGACTGGAGGTCATACAGGGTGTCCCGTAAGTCTGGACCCATAGGGATTTATAATATATTTTTTTATTATGTTATTATTATTATTTTATTATTATTATTGTTTTATTATTTTTTATTATGATTTTTATTTGTCGGGCCACTTGAAAGCCAAAGTGTACGAGGTCAAACTTCAGAACATTTTCCACCTTAAAGCACGCATTGTGGAGGCGTGTCAAGAAATTTCTGCGACTGTGATTCAGAAAGTGCTGTCGCAGTGGAAATTGCGTCTTCAACTATGTGTGCGACACAACGGCGGACACTTTGAACAGATTATGTAATAAATTTTTGGACTATTTTGTAATTTTATTATTTTTCCCTATGGGTCCAGACTTACGGGACACCCTGTAGTATGAAATTATTTAAGCCAAGATGTACAACAAATTTAAGAAAACATAGTTTTACAAGTGTTGTGGGATATAGGGAGGCGGCATCTTGGGTTGGGGGATGCTCTCTGTCCTTATACACCCCATTTAAGGAGATTCCTCTGCCGAGCGGTGCCCCCCATAGTACTGTGCGGTATTGAAAAACTCATGATCTTCACTTGCCCCACAAACACCTTTAAATGGGAGACCGCTAATGGGTGCATACACACATTTCTACATTACTGTACAGTCTTTACAGCCACTACACTTTTCCTCCTAAGTATATGTATTGTAGTGTATGTGGTTGTAAATTGTGACTTGATCCGCAATTGATATGGACCGTGACTTGTTTTTGGTTGGCAAGGTGCTGGTGTTTATGGATACCGTAGTGAAACTGACTGGATTCTTTGGATCTGATATATTTGCATGTCGGTTATAAATAGATATAGAGTGTAACATATTTGTGGATAGTAGTCTATTATGACTTGATCCTCTGGATCCAGAGATTCTATCTTTAGTTTTGAATTGATAATTATTTAGTTTTGTAAAAATTGGTTGTTGCCAATGTACAGGCGGTTTTTACATAGTAGAGCCACCTCGATGGGCCGAAGTGGCCCCTAGTGTGCCCACTATAAAAATTTAATATGTTCTATGTTCTTTGTGGTTCGGAACCCACGTAAAATTGTAGGTCCCCTCCGCCACCACGGAGGACATGCACAATACACAATTACGAACACAGTTAGGTAGCCCAGCCATGAGTGGATCCTAGGGTCTTTGTTGGTCTGAAACATTATAACATTATATATATATATATATATAACATATATATATATATATATATATAACATATATATATATATATATATATATATATTATATGCGCCTCGCTGGTGTAGTGGTTAGCGTCGATGACTATGAATCCATCGGACCCGGGTTCGAGACCCGACGGCAGCCGGCGCGCAGCAAAACCCAGCTGTTCATCCTTCCACACAATAAAGAAAGTGGTTGGTAGATAAATGGGTACCCTAGGTGGCTTAGTGGTTAAGACGCCGGGATGCTGATGGGGCGTGGTTCGGATTCCAGGGTGGTGCAAAAGTAGGTATAGAGTTAGCTATTTTATTCTAAGTGAAATAAACAGCTAACTATACACTTACTTTTGCACCACCTTATATATATATATATATATATATATACACAAACTTTTCAGGAATGACTTTAATGCTAAAACGCATATTTATAAAGTGAAATATTACTTTTTTTCACTATTCATGGAATTAAAGAAAGAATAAATAAGAATATTTAAAAATAAAATATTCTAAAAGTGAAGTTGTGAAGTCGCAAATATTATAACGAGAATGTGAAGTTTCGAATTACAAATTTAGTTAAAAAGAAATGAAGAAAAAATTGGTGGTGATGGAAAAAGTCGGGGTTTTTTTTTTTTTGACAAATTTTTGTTTGGAACAAAAAAAAATAAGAAGAAAGTTTTAGTCATTGAAGGATAGACTAAATAGTGGCCATCGCAATTTGTTTTACCCCCCACCCACAATATCCCAATTCGTTAAGTGTTACGCCCCATAAAGTTTGGAAAACGTTACATAACCACCTATTTGACCGAAAGATGTTCCTGTCTAAAAGCTGGAAACCTTTGTAAGAATTCGTGTCACCTACGCCATACGCGCAAAGAACGCCTCAAAATAGGTTAGGTACTCGCCTCTATATTTTAAGTATATTTTCCTTTAAATATAGTTTGCGATTGACGGTTGAACTGTCAGAATTTCGTCTGTCTATTTCATGAAATAGACAGAGCGAAATTGCTATTTCATGGAATAAGTAGTTTGAATGAGTACGAGTAACATATACACAAGATATTCATTGATGGGTTTCCTTACCGTTGTTACGTTTGCTCCAGCCCCACTGCAAGCCCTAAACAACTGGGTAATACCGAAACAAACTCAAAAGCCCTTCAAAAAAGGGGGAA